>JASGLE010000013.1:4842500-4980000 GCA_030179965.1 Cyperus esculentus | reverse complement strand
AACCTGAAAAAACTCGTCCAACCTGCCTGATCTGACTTGAGTTTTAGAGAAAGCCAAACTGACCCGAACCCGAACCCGACCCGACCATGGTTCAGAGGAAAGTCAGACTGACCCGAACCCGACGATCCGAAACGCGAGACGACCCGGGAATAGAGGTGCAAAATCTGACTTGTCCTGAAAAACCCGTCCAACCCGACCCGACCCGAAACCGACCGAAAAAATGCCGACAAATGTCAACCCGATACCCGACCCGCAAAAATGTCGGCAGACGTCAACCCGACTCGGAAAAATACCAGCAGATGTCAACCCGACCGAAAAACTGCCGGCAGCCGTCAATCTGATACCCGACCTGACATTTTCATTTGGCAAACTGACTCGACCCAACCCGATAATATGCCACCTCTAAGAATTAATTAGATTTATGTGAGCTGAGGTATACAAAGCATAAAATAAAGCAAATAACTTGGACACATAACATAGGCTCCGATAAGTAAAACCAAAAACCCAAATTAAAGTAAATAATCCAAGTCGAGGCCTAATACACCAAGGGATCACGCGCCCGTTAAAGTCATCAATTTACTAAAGTAATCAGCTCCACGCACCCACTAAACATTGTAGACTACAGCAAAAGCAAAGGAGATGGTAAAAAAAAATGAGAAGGGATCCGATGATCACAAAAATCAGTGTCCTCAATGACCACAAGGATTATTCATATATAAATTGATAAATCCAAATCGTTAGATTCTAAATCATATCAATAACATATACACAAAAATGATGAAAATTTACGATCATTTAGATAGCCATCGAGTGAAGAGAAAAAAATCATAAAACTTGAACCGTTGATTTTTGTTAATACTTAATACACATGTAAATAAACTCAAAATGATATGATTTCTTGTATGCGTATAAAACATGATATATATACAAGACATTCCATCAGTTAGTTGTGTTTTCTAAGAGTTTAAAATATAGTTATTTGAAATTTAATTTTGTGGTTACTGATGGGGCACAAATTCTTGTGGTTATTTGATCTTTCCTCAAAAAAAATTCAAGTTTTTTTTTTGGGAGAAAGGTTTGAGGACGTGATGGTACAATTGAGTCCAGCTTAAGCTAAGGACGCTGACCTAGCATCGTGTCCCTGGTAAAATGTGGACGCTCCTATATCACGGCGTCCCGCTCCTACTCTGTGCACGCTCCTATACCTAGGCGACCAGCTTATTTATCAAATATCGGTGAGGATAGGCTTATTTGTCAAACTTGATATCCGAAGGGGCTTATTTGTAAAAATTTCGGAATATTGAGCAATGTTTATCATAACAGGTGGGCCCAGAAGCCAGGTTCTCTTTTAAAAAATTAAACCAATTGAATTTTCTTTTTGTGGGGTTTTGTGGGTTACATGTTACCGTGCTTAAGGACAGTCATACCATGCATGCCACAAACTTTGCCCCACAACCTTTTGATGAGGTGGCATATAGGTCGAAAGGGTCATTTTGTAAAATATTTTGGATAGGAGATACATTTTTAAAATTGTGAGTGTCATTTTTGTAAATATTTTTCATGGTAGAGTAATTTTGTAAATTTCTTTAGAAATAAAGGATATTTCTGTAAAATTTTTTTAATAAAAAAGAGATTTTTTTTGTATATAGTTGATAGCGCATCGGGGGGTACTGGAGGCATTCGGTGCGGCAAGTTATATTTTTCCTATTGTTAATAGATGGAACTCAACCCAGTAATTAAGCCTAATATATAAGAATAGCCCAGAATCCAGATGTCTGTCTGTTCGTTTCCTCGGATCAGATAGTAATTGGGTCTTTATCTGAACGTACCATTCGTTCATTTGGACGATAATCAAGCCGGCCAATTGGTTATTCTAATGCATGATATATAACCCCAATTATCAGTACTCATAATCTAGCCCCTTGTGAAGTACGTTTAGGTCAGTCCATTAGCCAGGTTAATAGGCCCATGGCCTTCAAACATTCTCTTTTAATTTATACCCAAACAATTTAGGTCAATCTGTCTCTTAATTAGCGTCAAGTCATTGTATTCTTTGCTGTTGACTCATTTGACAAGTGTTGGCCTCTTTATCTTCCTGTACATGTTCACTCAGTGACAGTCAACCTGAATTTATTTTTGCTGACGTTTGATTGGAATGCCCTCAAATAATGAGCTGTACAACGAGCTAGCTCGTTAGGCTCATATTATAAACGAGCGATCTCGCACACGAGGGAGCTCGGTCCTCCCTGGCTCGGTGCAATTAACGAGTCACGAGGCATGTAAGTCGTCCGATGCATAATCAATTGATCTGGTACGGTCGATTATCTACCGCCTAACTCTACAGTTACTTGTGCTTTGGCTCTGTCCTGACTCTTTCCCAATTCGCAGTGCACAGCGGTTCCCCTTCCCAATTTATCATTCTTTAATGAATTTGGAGGCTTGTTACTGGGAGTTTGTGTGCCACGTTTCATTCATATTGTTTATCTTTTATTTTATCATTTTTCTGCTACTAAAATACTTTTACTGTCCACAAAAGAATAAATTTGTAGCAAAAGTCAAAGAAAATAGTAGAAGAGTGAAATTACTTTTATGCCCTCAATTAGTAGAAAAGTGAACAATCTTAGAAGGAGACGAGGGGCATTTTGGAAATTTCGTAATATATATATTTTTTTAGGAAAAAAGTGGATTCAAACAAAAGGTATAAATTCATTTAATTGTGGATAAGTTATAAATGGTATAAATTCATTTAATTGTAGATGGAGGAAGTAGAAGATAAATGGTGCAGAGGAGGAGAGAGTTGTGGAATTAATTCTTGGCAACTTGCTGAAGAAAGAGACAACCGAGCTTCAAGAGCCGGCTCGAGCTGGTTCGTTCAATTAACGAGCAATCTCGAGCTAGGCTTCACAGCTCGGAACCATATTGCTAAAACGAGCCAGCTCGGCTCACTTATTTAGCAATCGATCTCGCACACTGGTCAGACCGAGCTGGCTCGGACCGTTTACACCCCTACTCAAATTAATTTGCCATATCCTTAGTATAGTATATTAAAGTTGGAGGGATTTTTCTACAATGCTAGTTACAGTAGTAGCCACAGTAACTTTTTTTTTTAAATTTTTTTCTCAACGGCTGTTCAGAACCATCTAGACTTAATACAAATACTACAAATACTGTATAAACTCATAATACGTAGTTGAGTGGAATTTAAAGGATGCTTCATTAAATGATAACAGTGGACTCAAATATTTTGAGTGGAAGATGCATCAGTTTTTTTTTTTATTATTGTTACTATGGTAGTTTCCAACGCACATTGTGTATTCATCTTCTACAAATATTTTACCAACAAAAGTTCTCTTCATATAAAAAAAATTTTCTAAGCAAAATAAGACACTGATTTCACATTTTCACATTTTTTTCAATAAAATGCTTCAAACAGTTTTTTGTAAAATTTGCTATATAGTTATCCCATCAATTTATATTTTTATGATAGAATATTAAAAAACCTACAGTAGCATTTGTATATTACGCCGAAACAACGCGAGGCTCACCTGTATAACGTCTGATGATGCAATATCTGATTAACAGGTTGATCATTCTGACAAAGGTTAATTTGACCCAATAATTCAACCTCTTTTCTTCTTCTGTTTGCTCAGTCAACCGTGCTCATATGATATGCTGATCATTGGTTCACTTAATATAACACAAAGCCATTTGTTTTTCTACAATTGCATGCCCCACTTGCTAATTCATGTTCAACATTCCATTTTGTTTGAGTTAATTAGGCCACTGTTCATTTTCTAAGACCACTGTTCATTTTTTATTAAACGCTTCAATTTTAATATATCAAGTATTCCTCATTAATTACTTGACTTGTCTCAAAATAATATATCATGACTATCCGATTCAGAAAAAAAAATGATCTATATTTCTTCTGATCTATAGAAGAAATCACCTAATTCTATAGATATAAACCTTTAGCCCCCGTTTGGTACTGGGATAAGGCAGAGATAAGGGTATTTATCACTGCTATCCCTGCCAAACAGCAGTAAGAAAACCAGAGATAAGGTGAGATAAGCTTATCTCTCCCAATTTTATCTCGCGCCATTTATCACCGCTCAATACTGGTGATAGTGCTATCCCCGCCATTTCTCTCTTTTGTTTGACGAAAATGCCCACCCTCGCTACCAAAAACCCTTCTCCCTCTTTCCTAATCTGATCTTTCTTTCTCAGAAACCCTTCACCCTCTTTCCTACCAAAAATCCTTTTCCATGGTTCCCTACTCCCCCCACCCCCTCTGTGTCTTACCCCGGCCTTCTTTCTTGAGTCTTGTCAAGATCGCACATTTCACGGCTGCTGGCACGGAGTTAGACGGGGCTTCTTCCTCGAGTCGTGACAAGATCATGCACTCGACGGCTGCTGGCACGGAGTTAAACGGGCCTTCTTCCTCGAGTCCTGATAAGATCGTGCACTCGATGGCTGCTGGCACGGAGTTAGACGGGGTTTCTTCTTCTATTTCAAGGTAATACTTAATCCTGGTATCTTTGCTCTAATTTTAGTACTTTTGTCTCTTTAATCGGTGGGATTTTAGTAGATATGTCCAAACTTACAATAAGTCAGTCAATTTTCTTTGGATTTTCGATTTTACCCTGAGGTCTTTGTGGTTTCTGAGTGAAGCGTCTCCAATTTAAGTGATATAGCCTTCATACATTTTTGATCAGAATTTATGTGCCTCCAATCTAAGTATACATGAATTGTATTGGATGAATGATTAGATTTTCTGATGTTTAATTGGTTGTCATTTTTAAAAATTGAAATATTTATGTGTTGAGCAGATTATTAATCAATATATGATGTCAGAATACTGCTAAAAGTTTTTTACTTGAAGTGACCATGACATATATACTTCAAAATTGTAACTAATATTAATTTCAAGAAATGTAGCCTTGAAGTAGTCAGAAAACTGCTCAAAATACTGTTTTTTTTTTTTCAATCTGCAGTTTAGTACCACTTGAAGTACTTAAACTTGAAAGTGACCATTTGTTGGAGAAAAAAAAAAGTAACAGTACTCTTTGCAACAGGTAATATTCATTATATATTCATTAAGCATTAGTTCCTATTATTCAATTCGAAATGTGAAGACATGATTTCTCAAATAGTTATTAGGCATGGAAAACGCTTTGGATATAGTGAATGGAAATGGGCAGGGAAAGAGAAATAAGAAGGGGAAGGGGAACAATTCTGATGTTCAGCCTAGGCTTCGATCTAGCAATTTCTCCGATGATGATACTAGTCTGCTATTAGAGCTGTTGAGGGAAATACAAGTCAGATGTAGGAGACTGGATTATAGTGGGAATTTTAAGGACGATGAATGCAATGGAATGAAGTTCATCCATTATACAATGAACAATGTAGTGGTGAGAAGCGCTCTCTAGACAAGCTCCGTTCGAGATATAAGACTGTTAAAAAGGACTTTTATGTATACAAATCATTAGCAGAAAAATCAAGATGGGGATGGGGCAATAATAACCTACCTGTTGCACCATCTGAGGAGTGCTGGTCAAACTTGATGAAGGTATGAAGCAATATTACATTATGACTTCTACTTTGATCCCATTTTAAAATCAAAATACGATAATTTGCTCATAATTAATATTAAAAACTGAAAGATAATTTGTTCTTTTTATAGATAAACAAGAAGTACAAAGGTTTCAAAAGCAAGAAGTTTACATGGTTCAAGCTGATGGAAGAAATATGCAGAAGAAATGTGGCGGTTGGTGGCAACAATGTTACTTTTGAAACTCTCCCCGACAATATTGATTCTCTGAATGGTTCTGAAAACTCAGATAATGAGTATGGTGATGAAGATGTACACGTGTATGAATCTACTGCAGTACCTCAGGATGAACTTGGCAGAGACGATGAGGAACCCATACATGTGAACAATTCAGATGGTCCAACTGAGCAATCACCCCAGAACCAACCATTGCTGAGTGCGCGTGCCACACCTTCATCTGGGCCTCGCGTTACACGTTCCACTAGAAAACGTCCAGCAAGTTCCACTGGAGGAGAATCCTCAAACAGTAAACGTAGAAGTGCAAAAATGATGGAGAATATGTTCGAAAAGGTGATTGAACAGAATGACCGAATCCTTCAGCAGCAAGATCACTACAGGAAAATAGAACAATCGCTACCGATTGGGTGGTGCTCTCTCCAAAAAAACTCCACGCAAGTCGTAAATGGAAAGGAGGAACAAAAACGGAAGAGGAAGTAGGCGGGATTAGCTCTCAAGCATAAATGGAAAAAATCAATGCTATTGAATTCCTTGCCTTAGGTACGTCATTGACACCGCTGCCTTCTCTTCAAAATGAAATACCCAAAACCTTGAACCTTTTGTCTCTCCATTACAACTCCAGCACCGCTCACCTTTTATCTCCTTGGCCTTGCTCCTGACGCGATTTGGGTTTCATCCTTGCTCCTGCTTCCTCCTTTGCCACAGTCTAGGTTAGTTTGTTACTTCATTAATTTAAAGATCGATTTGGTGCTTGGCCACTGGACGGCGGATCGCCGGCCTCTGCTGTCTGATTGAAAGTCCGATAACACCAGGAGCATAACCCGGCCGTGGAGAATGCAGCGGTGGTGGTTTATCTGACTAGGGAATGGGCCGAGTGGCCGGTCGCTGGGCGGCGCCACCATATTTTGGGGCCTCTGTACCAGTTACGGTACCGAGTCAGTTTCGCTCGGTTTTACATAGAGGAAATGGCCACGTTAGTGTTTTAGAGCATCGTTTCTTCATCCCCAACATGTGGGTGTGATCAATTTGGTTTAAATTTATCTGGAAAAGAGATGATAATTAGTTTTTGGCTTTGATTGGTTCGGTCTCGTTACTAAATTGGTACCAGTAACAAGTTGATGTATTTAAACCACTAACAATTGATTGTAGTTCTCTGATTTTAGAACACCACTTGTAGCTAATACATATTTACATTAACATGTAAGTGTTCACGTCATGACAAATTGATCAAAGAATAGAGTGTCTGTGCAACCATGCCTTGCAGACCTCATTTTTTGAAAGGAAATTATGATACTTAAATTGAGAGTAAAGCACCATACTGAGTTTGCTACCTTCATGAAACACTTAAATGGATGCTATGCAAATATTTAGTGTTGAGCACCCAAGGATTCTCTCTTGTGTTGTGTACATGTATATTTCTTTTTTAGTATCTCATTTCCTTAATTGGTGTACACGGTATATCAATTGGGCATTGCTTTCAGATTTTTTTTGTTTGTTTTGGAAGAGGATTACAAGGAATATGTTGCTAATTGCAGTTTGAGATTAATTTTTGTCCGAATGACAAGAAATCTCTGCACAAATTTACTAAATGATTTGATCAGAACAGTTAATCCGCTCAGACTGAACATCAGCGAGTTTTTACAAGAAGGTTCCTTTTTTTTTTATTCAACCCTTTTTTTTCTTACTCATATGTTCAATGCACCAAAAACCCAGACCTATCGAAGTGAGTTAATTGAGCTAATGCAAATTATGAGGCCAAATTTATTTACATGAAGGTTAAAAAAGTTTATGTATTCGCATTTCACTTTTTTTTTTTTTTTTGTGATGAGGCAGACGTGTATGAACTTTTAAAGATCAAAGTGTAGACCTTTGAATCTATTCACAATGCAAACTTAGATTAACCCTTGGTCTTTGTTGTTTTTTTTTTTTTAGTTCAAGGTCAGAGCAAATTTGCAAGAAAGCCCCTGAACTTGATGTCAGCAACATATTTAGAACTTTTGGAACATCTTGGCTTGTTGAGTTTATAACCAGACTATGCAGATTTGTGTTAGATGATTTGGGAAGCTCACATGTATGCATTTCAAGCAACAATCCTTTATTTATTTTTCTATAAGTAGAAGTGTAGAACAAAGGATATATCTGAGTTAGTCGCAATTTTATTTTCCAGGTTGATCTTCTCCAGACTTTCTATTCTAATTCTTCCCTTTCTCACTTGCGCAGAATGTCATGATGTCTCAGTCGGTGCCTTATACTTCAAAAAACGGATTTCTCTCTCTTTTGTCTCTCTATTTCTCTATCTCAGCTGTCGGCAATTTTACTTCGAACAAGAGGTTTGTGTTTCAAAACTTATGTCTTATATATGCTTGAAAACTCAATACATGATCTTAACAGTAAATTAGTAAAGTTATTCTCACGTTTATATATATATATATATATATATATATATTTTTTTTTTTTTTTTGTTGTCAGTAATTGCAAGTTGGTGTCATTTTAAAGGAAACCACAGGTAAGTACATAGAAGAAACAATAAGTATGCTTTACTAACTAAATGTTGTTTATGTCACCAAAGAGTATACTTTTACAGTTTTACTTGTGCTTGATCTTTGTATGTACCAAAACAATTTTTGTTATGCTGGATTACTATACATACAAGATAAAGTACTAAATTTATTTATATCAAGTTACTGATATGTGTTTCTGATTTTTCAGCAATAAGAAGAAACAACGCAGACAGACTCAATTCCTCAAACGATACAGAAGCGGATGGAGCAAAAGTTAGTAACTAGATGTGGTTATAAATTAGTAAACCTTTGCATGCTAATGTGTTTTTTTTTTTTTTTCTATTTTTTATTTTATAAGAATTTTCTGGAATTTGATGTATGGATGGATGATATATGCATATTTAATAAAGTACATTGAACAATTAAATAGTCTTATATATGATCTCATTTTTTAATGTCATTTTTTCTGAAAAAAAAAATAATATGCCCACTAGTATAATCGAGAAGTTCCTATCACAATTGGTAGGTAATAACGTAATTCCTATGGTGAGGGATCTACCACTATTGGTGGGCGATGTTGCAATGCCTACGGGAAAGTGGTTGTTGTTGATTTCAGTCACCGAGGGAAAAACTCAAACGCCTACAGGCAATGGTAGGCATTGAGTTGGTACGCACCTTTACTAAAACGCCCCTGACCAAGATAAGCCTACGGCTCGATGGTGGGTGATACTTTTGGGTAGCCGTAGGCAATTGTCAATGCCTACAGATCTCGAGACGGCGAGGACCACTGCCCACCAGCCCATCATCTTCGGGGGCAACAACCACCGCAGCGGTAGGCGTTGAGCTTCACCCACCGCAAACATGTCATTGCCCACCGGATTCCACCGAAGCCATTAAACAATTTTCCTGTTGTGGATGCACAGAATAACATCTTATCTCAATTTGTCACTTCTAGTCAGGCTAGTAGGTCGAATCCAACCATGGTGTGTCAAGATATCATGAACAAGTTGAGGTTGAATAACATTAGTCTGAACTTAGATGAACTTTCAATCATTGTTAATGCGCTTGTCAATCCTTGGACTCGAGGCATTTTCATGAACTAAGATGGTGAAGAGTTGCGAAGTTGTGTTTCCAGAATGCTAACTACAAACCCTCAACAAGATCCTTCTCCTCCAGCAGGTCCTTCTAATGTAGACTGCAATGAATCATCGGCTGATTTCTCGTTTCCGTTCAGTTTCTTATTTAATGCATCGCAGCGTTTTCCACCGCCAAATGCTTAACTTCATTAGTCTTGAATTAGTGTGGTGCAAATGTGCCTTTTGTTATTTAAGCATAGGATCATGGTCACACTGTCATTTTGTATAGTTAGATAGAAGTTGGCACTGCAGTTGCTAAATGTGCTTATTAATTATGAATGTTATGTATTAGTTTCTTTCCTTTTTGTATTTTGTATTGACATAACACAATATTATGCAAAGTTATCAATGCTTTAAGATATTAATAATGATTTCTGAATTTTTTGGTTTATCTTTCAATTGTAATATAATCTTGTTTTCACAATATGTTCACTTTGTTCTAATAGGAAATAATAAAAAAATGGAACCAGAATTCAACACTTAGTGTCACATGAAGATCAACTCATGTTGGCTTTGATGGATGATGACCATGTGCAAGTTCAAATTAAAATACTAATATGATTATGCTAGCCCTAATGAGCTCCTCATTGCATAATAGAAGTCCCAACCATAATATCCCATGCAATACTAGACCATTTACTGGTTTTCAAATGATCCATGATATATTGAATGGTCATCTGAAAAGGTGCTATGATGAATTTCGTATGAATAGCACAAATTTTCGAATACTATGCCTGAAGATCATGGAAAAAGGAATTGTGAAAACAAATGAGGTAACAATTGAAGAGCAAGTTGGTATGTTTCTTCAGACTCTTGGTCAAGCCAGCAGCATGCGAAAAATAGGTGAAGATTTTCAACGCTCTCTTGAAACTGTTCATCGTACATTCGATGATGTCTTGAGGAGTGTACTTGCCATGCATCCTAATTACATAAGGCTACCCCATGGTAATGAACCTCCACATCACTCACTAAATCAGACAACAGGTTTTTATCATTTTAAGGTATGAATTTGTGTTAATTTTATCTTGTTTCACTACAAAATTCTGGTAGTTATTTTATTTCATATTTATACCGTGAGCTTAATTAAGCTCACAGGGCTTTCCGTGAGCTTAAGCTCAAAATCATATCAAATCACTTCAAAATTTGGGTTTATATGGTTCATTATATTCTTTATATCAAAATCTTATGAAATACAAAAATTTTCCATTTTTGGAGATTTTTAAGTATTTGTTTTGAATTTTGTAAAAGTGACTATACAATATTAATAAAATATTCAATGTTTATGCATTACTTTTACAAATTTCAAAGCAAATACTTAAAAATCATCAAAAATGGAAAATTTTTATATTCCACAAGATTTTGATATAAAGAATATATTGAGCCATATAAACCCAAATTTGGAAGTGATTTGATATGATTTTGAGCTTAAGCTCACGGAAAGTCTCCGTGAGCCTAAGTTCACGGTATATTTGCTCTTATAATTTATATATTGAACCATACTTGTACCCCAGTTTTTTATGAAAGATTTAGATGTTCGAAGCAGCCAAATGAATTTGCAATGGAAATTTCCATTTGTCAGAATTATTCCAGCTTTACCCTTGTTGAAATTGGTTTAGAAGTTCATCAAAAAATTTTAAAATGGAAAGTGTTCACACGAAAGATGTTCCCAAAACCTTCCTATAAATTTACATATTTGCTTACCTTGTCCCCTTTATGCTGGCAGTAGCTGGGATCCCCTTCTCTGTGGCATATTTTGAACACAATATACCAATGTAAGACCAAGAATCTAGAATACATGATAAAAGTGCTATCTGATTAGTATTTTCTCTTGTAGGGAGCTTTGGGTGCTATTGATGGTACACACATCCCTGCAATTGTTAGAAGACATAAGCAAGATCGGTACCGTAATAGAAAAGGGTTTGTGTCCCAAAATGTGTTGGCTGCATGTAACTTTGACATGAAATTTGTCTTTTTATCAGTTGGTTGGGAGGGATCTGCAGCTGACATGAAGGTATTAAACTCTGCATTGGAAGATGGAGGTTTCACTGTACCTCGTACAAGGTATTATCTTGGCGATTCAGGATATGCAAACACTGTTAGATTCGTTTGTCCATTTCGAGGTAGTCGGTACCATTTGGGAACTTTCCGACGAGCACCTCGCTGTGATTATCGTACTTCAAAGGATTTAATTAATCACCGTCATTGCCAACTTAGAAACATAATAGAAAGGGCGTTTGGAGTATTGAAAAAAAGATTCAAGGTCCTTGTGACCATGGCTCCATACAAGTTCAGAAAGCAGTGCTTAATAGTTATGGCATGTTGTATTATGCATAACTTCATAAAAGCACAAAATAATGCACGTGACATATATCTTAATATGTCAGACTCTTCTTCTTCATCTGAAGATGATGAGCCAGTTGCATATGAAGAGCTGATGGAAGATGAGACACAAGGAGGTGAAGTTCTGCGAGCAAGCATTCAAACTACACTTTGGCGTCAGTATCGTAACCTATATCAAAATCGTTATAGACAGTAATGTGGGGCTTACTCATGCTTTTGCGCTTCCTATAGTTTGCTATGTTTTATATTCTATATTTTGAGTACTTCAGTTCGGCTTGTGATACTTTGTATGGTTCTGGTGACTATTGTATGAATGAGCTCTGGTGGTTGGTTTAATCTGTAGGATTATTTTGTTTCAGCTGGGTGTGTTGACAAAAAATCTGAAACTGAACTGAACTTTCTTAATTAATATAGCGGTGGCATTTTGTTTCAGCTAGGTGTGCTGCTTGGAATATCTTTGAGAGTAATACAGCTGGGTGTGCTGGCATTTTGTTACATTGTTCGTATGAAATTTTTTAATTAACAATGAGTCAATTAAATAACCAATGTATCAAAGCACAGTGGATGTTTGTCTCATTGAGGGTATTTTGGTCTTTGTAAAAACTCATTTATTTAATTGAGACTATCTCTAAAGTTACCTCTCATAAATATTGCCAAACACCTTTTGAAAAACCAGTGATAGAGTGGGTTAAGGTTTATCTCGGGATAGACTTATCTCTCAAATTAACCCGTTACCTAACAAGCCCTTGGGGGGTGAAGATAGAGCTCTCTCATTGATTTGGATTAATAGTCCTCCGATTTTGTCATCCTACAGTTAATACTAGTTTCCGTCGCTTTCATTTTTTTTTTTCAAATGGAGAGGTGTATTGGTGAGGTTGGTTTTGTTCTTTGGTTACCATTGGTTTCCCATCACGATTGTGACTTCAATTGATGAACATTGCATATAAGTGATTTTATTTATAGATAGGTTAACAAATATTAATCATTTCTACATTTTCTTTTGTACCATTTATTTTTACCGGTGTTTTTTTTAGAATTATTTCGAGATCATGTTTTCAATATTTTTATTAGTTGGAGCGAGAATGACTGTATCATCATTCATTGGGTTTTCTTGGATAAAATATTTTATAGGATATTATTTGATGTTTAAAGAAAAATAAAAAAAGTAAAAAAAATATTGATGTATTATTTCTTTTCCTTTGTTCTAGTGGCTAATGGCAACGCTCTGCATGTGGAAGGTCACAGGTTCAAAACCCGAATGGAGGGTCTTTTATAGATATATAAATTTGAGTGACTTGACTCTCATCTTTATCTCAAAAAAAAAAAAAAAATGAATCATAGGCTCACAGTTCCTAAAAAGATTAAAAAAATGAATTTATTTTTTGTTAGGTCCCTTTTGTTCCATTCATTATTTTTACTTTCCATATTTTCGTGTAGTTCTCAAATAAATTCATGCTAATTTCCATTCCTCCAAAAAATTGACTCAGTTTTACGTATACACTAAGATTGCATAACAAATATCATCTAAACAATATACAACTTAACTGTCTCAGTTATACAAAATTTAACAATTAAATTGTAAAGAACCTGCAAATACACATTGTCCCGCCATGGAGTGCTGGATAGATTTAAATAACGCAGAACATTTGTCTACTCAAGTCTATTTATATATCTTCATAAAAGTAAATGTTATTTCTGTATATTAAATCCAAGAGATATGTTATTACGCACCATGGTGCAAGACGTGTTGTTGCACCGCCATTGAATCTCTATTTCCAAAACTCAAATGACCAAACCGATTTGCCCAACACAATCTACATATTAAGACTATGCAAAGTAGCAAATTTTATAATTTTTGGAATATTTTAGCTATTTTTTCAGATTTTTCAAAGATGGGTACATTTTGATATTTGAAATGACATTATTTTATTATTATTTTTGGTCAATCTTTCAAAAATCCAGAATAGTTAAAAAATTATAACAATTGTAAAATTTGGTATTCAACTATATTTCAATATGTAGAATGTGTTGATTCACTTAGATTTGATATTTCAAGTTCGGTTTGTGAGATTTGAAAATGGTGGTGCAAAAACGCATTTCAATATACTGTATAGTTATGATATATTTGAGTTGTTGAGTAAAATTTATGACCATGTTTGTATGATATATAGATCATGTATGGCTAATTGGCAAGTTAATTAGATAATTATTAATTAATAGATGACAACTAAAACATTGTTATCTAAATAATGGAATTTGTGTCGAAGCTCGCTGGGACAGACACGTTATCGCAACTTGAAAGGATGCATGCAACCAACTTAATATATATAATAGATATTGCTTTATCTAGTGTTCTTCTAGAAGTGATTTCACTATTGAATTTGGTATGAAATAGTTCCTTGGAGATGAAATAATTACATGGAAAAATTTACTTAATATATATAAATATTAACTTGATATTTAATTTCATATTGTAATTTTGTAAATTGGAAAAAAAATGTGAAAATATAAAATATTAGAAATTGTTGTAGATATGTACATATCATAGTAATTAAATGCCAATATTGTATAAGTAAATCTACTGTAAGCACATCTCAAAAAACATATTAAATCACTTCCAAATTTCAATAAAACATGTTAATATGTTGTTATCATCTTAAAATGTTTATTGTGCGACTTGTTTTATGTATAGTATGTCGGCATATATATATATATATATATATATATATATATATATATATATTAATTTCTTTATTGCAAGTCTTAATTGCACATCATATCTATTCGTCAAATTTAAATTGATGCTTGTTCGATGTTGAAGGAGATTGCTTAATTTGTAATTAAGTTAATTTTATAGCTTTAGGATTGCGAAATAGCTCCATTCTTTCTTTCTAGCTCTGTCATATTTTCGTTGTTTTGCTTTGTTAATTCGAATGACATATTGGATTGCTGTTGCATCCGAATATCCAATTAATGCACCCGTGGATCCTTTTTAATAGTAATTAATACCAGCACGTAAAGTAAAAATACCACGAGTTTAAACCCACATAGTTATTCCGTGAGCGCACATTCGCAAACATATCAAATCATCTCTAAATTTCAATTTATATGGCTCAGTATATTCTTTATTTCTTTATTTGACTATTAAATAAAACTTTAATTAAATATAATCGAAAACATAGTCAATCTATGAGGTTTAAAATACATCAATAAAATTTCTTATTTTCAAGATTTTTTTAAACATTCTGTTTTCAAGTTTTTGAAAAATTTAAATATTGTCAATATAATCTTTTTTTTTTTTTAAGAGGAAATATTGTCAATATAATCATTCTCAACCAATCCCTCCCAATAACTTAGGGTTGATAAATCTATACACTGACAGTATATAGCACTAGAATTAATCTGTGTTCGATAATGATATATATAAGAGTCGTATCGATCTACCGTCCATACATGGACAATCGACATAAGGCACAAATTAACTTGTATGATAAATGAGGTCAATATAGACCCTAAAGTAATAACTTGAGTCACACGTGTGACTCTACGAACAGTCCATACATGGATAGATGGAAGATGTTTTCGTATATATAATATGAGAAAGTTATAATTACTTGAAAAACAGTCTAAAGTATGTTCGTCACATACATAGAAAACAGAGTAAATCTAGTGTGCTCCTAAGAGCACGGATGCCTTCCGTGCTCCTAACTCAAAAATCATATTAAACCATCTGGAAATTTCGATTTATGAGTCTCATTAAATTCTTTATATGAAAATCTCTTAGGATACAAAAATTTTCTATTTTTTTAGTTTCTTAAATATATGTTTTGGAATTTTTTAGAATGACCTCAAAATAATAATAAAATAATGTATAAAATTATGTCATCTTTAAAATATACAAAACAAATACTTAGAATTCTCAAAAAATGGAAAATTTTTGTATCCTATGTATTTTGATATAAAGAATTTAATGAGACCCATAAATCAAAATTTCGAGATGGTTTAGTATGATTTTTTAGTTAGGAGTACAGAAAGTCTCTGTGCTCCTAGGAGCACCATAGTTTTACTCTAGAAAACAAGCTACAAATTAAAAGTGTCTGATGTATCGATCAGAGGGCAAATGATGACAGATCTGGAGAGGGATTTATTCAAAGGATTCACCCAAAATTCCGTTACGTAACGGAATGGATTAGTGACATAGCAGCATCGTGTCAAGTGACGATTGGGAAGGGTAGTTGGAATTAATCCTCGGAACTCATGTACCTAATTTGTAATTAACCATCACATGCATATATAGAAGACATACATCCTTTGATGCATGCCTGCGGCACGCACGAATCTCAGCACAGATATGAGATATTATTAGAGGTGGCAAAATCTGGCCCAACTCGAAAAACCCGCCCAACCTGACTCAAGTTTCAAGGAAAGTCAAACTGACCTGAACCCGACCCGTGTTCCAGGAAAAGTGAGACTCACTCGAATCCGACCCGACCCGTGTTCCAGGGGAAGTGAGACTCACCCGAACCCGACCCGACCTGTGTTCCAGGGGAAGTCAGACTGACCCGAACCCGACCCGACCCGAACCCGACCCAACCCAGAGGTGCAAAATATGACCTAAAACGAAAAACCCACCCGACCCGCCCAAAAAAATACCGGCTGACGTCAACCTGACGTCCGACCCGACCCGACTTGGGAATCTGCCACCTCTGGATATTATCATATTAATTAGATTCTCATATATAAATGTAGTGTGAGGCTACAATATAATATGCATGTATCTTAACATTTTAACCGTGTTATGTGGCCCTCTTATCTCTGTTTTCGTAGTCCAATTAATCAATCTGGACCCACCAAAACGTAATCTTTGTATGAAAATCTAGTAGCAAACCAAATCTTATAATTGTTAGAAAATTTTTGTTAATAATTTAATATGATGGTAAGAAAATCGCTAGATCCAAGGATTCTGATTTATACAAAACAATGATTTTCTCCTCATCATATATAATAGCAGACAAATTTTAAAATTGTAAAATTTGGTTTGCTAGTACATTTTGATATAATGATTATGTTAATTAAGCAGTTTGTATCGACTATTTGAATACCAAAAACAGTAATATATGAGTCTTATATTATGGCCAAGGTATATATGCATATCAGCGTAGCCTCACGCTATAGATATATAATTTTTTTTCTGGTATATTTTATGTTCACGCTCTTTTTCATTTTTTTAATGTCTTATGTAGTCCAAGAGTGTTGTTATTACAGAAAATACAATTAAGGACGTTATAAAATTAAATCGTTAATGCAGTTTCAATAAAACTGATGGAGTATTATTAAAAAATATATAAAAATGATGGAGTTTCAATGAAACTGTTGGAGTATTCCACTTATTTCAAAAAACCAAAACAAAATTGCCTCAAAAATACAAAGTTCAAAACATAAACAATGAAGTGCGTACAAGAGGAATGAAATGAAATATAAAGAAAGCAAGGCGTGGAATCAGCCGAGATGGGATCAGTTGGGAGGTTAATTAATTTGAATTTGTTTCCGAAACCACATTTATTTTGATTCTTTTTAAATCTTAATTTTATATATATATATATATGATCAGTTTGGTGTAGAAATAAACTAATTAATTATGGCCTGTCGTTTGCTTCCTTAATTAGAAATAAACTAATTAATTATGGTCTGTCGTTGGCATGATCAGATCATTAACCACATTTTGAAATTACGTATTAATTTCTTATCTATCATATTTAACGGCCCCTTCAAAGTTCAAACCATTAATTTTTTTTAAACCCATTGTAATATAATTAATTTAGTCAAATGTGCTTAATAATTGATTTTTTTATTTTTCTGATAAGAACCAAGTGGAGAGAATCAAATATTTGTTTTTATGTATATAAATTCAACTCCTAATTAAATTAAATCAATATTTTGATAACCAAATCGCAGTTCAATATCCGGCTCAGCAAATTTCAATGATACCTTCATGTAATTCACTATAGCATCTCTCTCTTTCTTTTCATTTATTCGTTGTCATACTTTTGAATATGCATACTGTATAGTTTATTGTACCTATTATATATATATATATATATATACTATATATATATATATATAGAGTCTGGCTACCGTGCTATCGGCAGCATTTCAAGTAAATGCTGCCAGATCTCTAGACCATAGGATCTGTTTACGATTCGTATCTGATCTGATCGAAATAGAGCGGAACGGAGCAGGTTAACGGAGTCCGTCAGCGACAATTCGAACGATAAAAAAAAAAAAAAAGAATGACCCTTCTCCTTCATCTTGTTCTTGCCTTCTCCGTCTTTCCCTATTTCCCCGCTCCACTCACCCCAACCGTGGAGGGTTCTCGTCGTGAGAACCACCACCGGCAACCTCCCCTCCTCCGGTGGCCCCCCACACCCCCTAACTTGGATGCACCCTACTTCTCGTCGCTGCTGGCTCGACTAGTCAAGTATCCCTCGTCTGCCGCGAAGCCAACGCCTCAGCCCCAACGCCAGCACCTCTGTCCCCGCCGCCACGCCGGCGCCAGCGCCTCCGCCTCGACCTGGGAACGACTCTCTCTCTCTCTCTCTCTCTAATTAATGGTTTTTTCAGTTCTTCCATTTTTGGTACTTGGATTTTAAAATTAAAACCGTTGTTGGTAAAATTTATACAAATTTTCCTTGATCAGTACCAGAGAATGATAGTTAGTATAGATATTGGAAAATGAGGACACCAATTGAAGCAGCGATGTGACTTGAGATGAACTATGAGGCTTGTGATCAGTGGAATTGATGGTGACTGGACCAAATCGCAGCATCTATGCTTAATTATAGGTTCAAGGTTTCAATTGCTTAAAGGAGATAGATGATGTAGGTCCATTGAGTCAGGTCCCAACTCGAGATAGTTCATTTGAGTTTGTTCGCTCTTACTAGTATGGGTTTCTGCATAAATTATATTCCCTCTTACCCTTTTTGGCTTTTGATCTGGTTTGGTGTTGAATAAACCATTGGCTAATAAACTGAGAAAAATAGGTTAATATTTTTCCTTTTCTTTACAATATACATGTATGGAGGCCTCGCATGACTGTTATTTTAAAATGATTAGAATTGGTACGAATTGGTACACTTGATTAAGGTGTCTTTACACTTGGCACAGCTTATGATTTGCCCATACCACTTATATTTTATCTACTGCTATATTATTGGTCAGTGAATTACTCACGGTAATTATGATGTACTCGAGCGTTGAGATGGCAATATTTGTTGTTTAATTCTTAATTTGGTTATTGCTGATCTGAGAATTATGTCTCATATTTCATTTCAATTTAACCAATTCTCTTTTCTCAATTTGGAATACAAATTCATGTACCCTGTATTAAATAATTCATAGACATGCACTGTTTCTTATATAGCATATTGTTTTAATTTACGGTCTTATACCTTAACGCATGATATCATTCTGCATTGTTTCATTGAAGGGGCAGAAAAGATGAGTGCTATTGCCAGGACATTGATGCCTAGAGGTACAAGGAAGAGAATCTATACTGTTCTTTCCGATTTTATTTCTGAATTGTAACTGACCGGGTACTTAACACGTGCATGTGGTTCATCTCTGTATTTTCAAGCATTGGGAAGATAAATATGTAATTGTACTTTTGTTGAGCAAAATTTGTAAATTTTCTTTTTCATTGGTAGAAAATAGGAGTGAATGCTGGTCAAGCAAATAAAAGTATATAGCAATATTTTGGTTAATCTCAATTAATGTTCTTTGTTTATTTGTCATCTTTTTTGAATGTTGGGTGGAGATGTGAGTTGATATTCAAAATGTACCTATAAGGGTCCAATTATATTGAATCATGATCAATGGTACCTTCAAATAATAAAGTTGGGAATACAACGCTTTTCTTAACATGGCAATTATATCTTTGCTGATTTACTCAAAATCAAATATTAAATCAAAGAACAACCAAGAAAATATGACTATGATTAAGAGTTTCATTTCTCTGGTTTGTTCTTTAAGTCATCTTAATGTTCCAAGACTCTAAGTTGGATGCTCTCAGTAATTGATATTTCCAGTATACTAATAGAGTCAATTGAATTTCACATTTGTTTCAAGATCTATACAGGAATCTAAAATAAAAAGATTATTATACTGACATAATTTATATTCTGATAAAGAATATTGTTGCATGTTCATCATAGTGAATCAATATGCATATATTGCCATGATATTAATACAAATTCACAATAACAAACTGACTGTACAGTCGAACATTAGTTAGGATCCCACATCAATTAAGAATTGGATAACTATTAATTATCTAATAGCATTTCACAGCAATACCAAATTCACTGCATGACTTGCATATCCATTTCATCATGTTAATCTTTTTGCCCAATCTTTTCGTCACTTCAGATCAACTGCAACAAGAAAATAACCAGGATGAGAAGCTAATCGAATTTGCTAGTATTTATATGTGATCTTTCAAGACTTCAATTTCCAAACATTGCATCTTTTATATTTCCAAGTTCAATTGATGGTTAACCCAGCTGGGAATATAAAAGAAAAGGTACCAGTTAAGAAAGAACAGAAGGCAGGGTTCTTTATCTCTTTGTAACTCCTTATAATTTGTAGCTTTGTTTTAACATTTGCAAGTGTACCACCGCTAGCACACACCATCCCTCCTATAAGACAAAACTAATAAGTTTCTTACAACATTGATAATCTGCATTCTTTGGTTAAATACATATTTATATCAGGAATTAGCAACCACATTCATCCAACTAAAAAAAAATTGTAACTTGTAAGTTTCAGTTCAGTTATATGGCTCTGTGCTCCAATTAATGTAGTTCAATTGTTCAAAGACATGGAAAATATAGACCATTAGACATGCATGTTCCTCCTTAGAAGTGTCAGTACTGTTTCCCTATATTTTTTTAAGTATCATTTTCCTCTTTGTTCATCTATTAAACAACATTTGGGCTCATTAACGGAAATGGTTCTTAACTTGAAATCCAATGCAAGATTAAATTGACTTAGCAATGATTCTTAAGTTGACATTGGAAATCAATCTGTTGACCCAGTTATTTACCATACAACCCCAGTAGATGTGATGCAAAAAAACAAAAAATTGAACTAAAAGATGCTACAGAAATATGAAACAATGAGGGGAGAGAGAAGCCAACCAAGAACTCGGTGATGACACCATAACAACAGAAGCCATTTGAGAGAGAAGCTAGGGTTTCAACCTACCTCTTGGTACATCGGGAGACAGATAGCCTGAAGTCTACACATTAAATCGGCGGGGTAAGAGAGCAGTCGGAGAGGAGAGTTGTGGGGTGGGTGGGTGGGTGGGGCGCAGTCAAAGAGGAAAGAGGGGACTTGTTATGCTGCGGCGGCAAGAGAATACGGTACCCCGGCGAGAGGAGGAAGGCGATGCAGCAGCGAGGGAGAGGAAAGAGGTGCGACGGCGGGGAGCAGGGGGGGGGGGGGGGGGGGGGGGGGGGGCAAGGGCGGGGACCTTTGTTTTCTTAGCGATCGGAAGAGAGGAGAAACAAAAGAGAAGAAGGGTTTTGTTTTTCTTTTTTTTTTATCGTTCAAATTGTCGCTGACAGACTCCGTTAACCTGCTCCGTTCCACTCTATTTCGATCAGATACGAATCGTAAACAGATCCGACGGTCTAGAGGTCTGGCAGCATTTGCTTGAAATGCTGCCGATAGCACGGTAGCCAGACTCTCTCTCTCTCTCTCTCTCTCTATATATATATATATATTAGTATTCAAATTAAATGAATAAGCAATTCAAATTAATGACTTTAATATGCTATTTATTTTATATAGTATATATGTATCATATATATTATACAAATAAATTAAAAACTAAATGAGTTAATTTTAACATGAATACTAACACAGTTGGTATCGATTTTGGTATCTGCGTATCCCTTCCCAATTTTTTTAATTGTATTTAATCGGATAAGAGTAGGAATACTGATGGAGACATTCTAAGACAAGTATTAAGACTCAACAAAAAGGATTAATGTATATTATTTTAATACACAAAGTGTTGAAACAACAACAACATCCTGCAGGTGCTAGACTCTCATCTTTCTATTAAAAAAAAAAAAGAAAAAATATATAAAATATTAGAAAATTGTTGTAGATATGTACATATAATAGTAAATGCCAATATTATATGAGTATATCTACTGTAAACGCACATCAAAAAACATAATAAACCACCTCCAAACTTGAAGAAAACATGTTAATGTGTTGTTATTCATCTTAATAATTTTATTGTGCAACTTCTTTTATGTATGTGGGCATATATTAACTTATTTATTCCAGGTCTTAATTGCACATCATCTATTCGTCAAATTTAAATTGATGCTTGTTCGATGTTGAAGGAGATTATGTCAAGACTATTATGAGCTATTTGGATTAAAATTTCAGACGACAGATTTTTGAAATTGGACCGTAAGCGTTTCGTTCCGAAATGCTTATGGAAGCACCATAGCCGGACTCTATATATATATATATATAGAATTAGGCTACGGTAATATGCATATCACGGTTTTACCGTACTATGTGGTCCGTACCTCTATTTCTGGTGTTCAAATAGTCGATCCGAACCGCTCAATGTGATCTCTATATATGAGAAAGTTATAATTACTTGACACACACCTGAATTTGCAAAATTAAGTTTGTTGAAAGACAGTCATACAGAATGTCATGTCGCGCGCATATATAGAAAACAAGCTACAATTGAAATTTACGAGTGCCTGATGTATCGATCAGAGGGCGAATGACGACAGATTTTGTGTGGGATTTATTCGAAGGATTCACCCAAAATTCCGTTACGTACCAGAATGGATTAGTGACAGCAGCATCGCGTCAACTGACGATTGGGAAGGGTAGTTGGAATTAATCCTCGGAACTCATGTACCTAATTTGTAATTAACCATCACATGCATATATAGAAGACATACATGCTTTGATGCATGCATGTGAGCCAGTTTCACCTGCGGCACGCACGAATCTCAGCACAAATATGAGATATTATTAGAGGTGACAAAATCTGACCGATCCGAAAAACCCGTCCAACCTAACTCGAGTTTCAGGAAAAGTCAAACTGACCTGAACCCGACCCGTGTTCCAGGGAAAGTGAGACTCACCCGAACCCGACCCGACCCGTGTTCCAGGGGAAGTGAGACTCACCCGAACCCGACCCGACCCGTGTTCCAAGGGAAGTCAGACCGACCCAAACCCGACCCGAACCCGACCCAACCCAGAGGTGCAAAATATGACCTAAAACGAAAAACCCACCCGACCCGCCCAAAAAAATACCGGCAGACGTCAACCTGACGTCCGACCCGACCCGACTTAGGAATCTGCCACCTCTGGATATTATCATATTAATTAGATTCTCATATATAAATGTAGTGTGAGGCTACAATATAATATGCATGTATCTTAACATTTTAACCGTGTTATGTGGCCCTCTTATCTCTGTTTTCGTAGTCCAATTAATCAATCTCTGGACCCACCAAAACGTAATCTTTGTATGAAAATCTAGTAGCAAACCAAATCTTATAATTGTTAGAAAATTTTTGTTAATAATTTAATATGATGGTAAGAAAATCGCTAGATCCAAGGATTCTGATTTATACAAAACAATGATTTTCTCCTCATCATATATAATAGCAGACAAATTTTAAAATTGTAAAATTTGGTTTGCTAGTACATTTTGATATAATGATTATGTTAATTAAGCAGTTTGTATCGACTATTTAAATACCAAAAACGGTAATATATGAGTCTTATATTATGGCCAAGGTATATATGCATATCAGCGTAGCCTCACGCTATAGATATATAATTTTTTTTTCTGGTATATTTTATGTTCACGCTCTTTTTCATTTTTTAATGCCTTATGTAGCCCAAGAGTGTTGTTATTACAGAAAATACAATTAAGGACGTCATAAAATTAAATCTTTAATGCAGTTTCAATAAAACTGATGGAGTATTATTAAAAAAATATAAAAATGATGGAGTTTCAATAAAATTGATGGAGTATTCCACTTATTTCAAAAAACCAAAACAAAATTGCCTCAAAAATATAAAGTTCAAAACATAAACAATGAAGTGCGTACAAGAGGAATGAAATGAAATATAAAGAAAGCAAGGCGTGGAATCAGCCGAGATGGGATCAGTTGGGAGGTTAATTAATTTGAATTTGTTTCCGAAACTACATTTATTTTGATTCTTTTTAAATCTTAATTATATATATATATATATATATATATGATCAGGTTGGTGTAGAAATAAACTAATTAATTATGGCCTGTCGTTTGCTTCCTTAATTAGAAATAAACTAATTAATTATGGTCTGTCGTTGGCATGATCAGATCATTAACCACAATTTTGAAATTACGTATTAATTTCTTATCTATCATATTTAACGACCCCTTCAAAGTTCAAACCATTAATTTTTTTTAAACCCATTGTAATATAATTAATTTAGTCAAATGTGCTTAATAATTGATTTTTTTATTTTTCTTATAAGAACCAAGTGGAGAGAATCAAATATTTGTTTTTATGTATATAAATTCAACTCCTAATTAAATTAAATCAATATTTTGATAACCAAATCGCAGTTCAATATCCGGCTCAGCAAATTTCAATGATACCTTCATGTAATTCACTATAGCATCTCTCTCTTTCTTTTCATTTATTCGTTGTCATACTTTTGAATATGCATACTATATAGTTTATTGTACCTACTATTTATATATATATATATATATGAGTAAAACTACCGTGCTCTTAAGCTCACGGGGGCCTCCCGTGCTCTTAACTCAAAAATTATATCAAACCATCTCAAAATTTCGATTTATGGGTCTCATTAAATTCTTTATATCAAAATATCATAGGATACAAAAATTTTCCATTTTTTGAGATTTTTAAGTATTTGTTTTGTATTTTTTAAAGATGACATAGTTTTATACATTATTTTTTTATTTTTTTGAGGTCATTCTTAAAAATTCCAAAACATATACTTAAGAAACTCAAAAAATGGAAAATTTTTGTATCCTAAAAGATTTTTATATAAAGAATTTAATGAGAATGATAAATCAAAATTTTATGATAGTATAATATGATATTTAAGTTAGGAGCACGGGAGGCTTTCGTGCTCCTAGGAGCACGCTAGATTTACTCATATATATATATATATATATGTGGTTTAATTATTATGCAAACTAATGCATGTTAACTATGTATGCACACATATTTATTTTGTATACAATATATTGATTGTAAAATGCATGTTATCAAATATTTTTATGCAGGCAAAACTATTTAGAATACAAGTTCAATGTTATTTGATCTGGCGATTATACATAATATATGGTTGTTTAACTTTCGTTGTATAACAAACAAATTTGCATGCATGTATAATTCAGGAGCATGAAGCAGGTTTGAGTGATCAACCATATGTATCAACGACGGTAGCTACAATTGCATCGCTATATTAGCTCAACTTAATTGAAAGCTATTAATTTGGTCTTTTGTGCGCATAAATCATATTTAAAGAAGACACTTTTTAATTAATTTTTCGTTCATTAATTAATCCGTATAAACATATATAATTCTAGATTTGTAAATTGAGCAGATAAACTTAAATATTGGGGTGGGTGAAATGACCGTCAATAACATTAAAAGTCGTACTTATTACATCAACATGAAAGCAATCATGATTAGGCAAGCATGGGTAATCAGTTATGATCCTTGCGATGAACAACGATCAGTATATATATATATATATATAGAGTCTAGCTACAGTGAGTCATGGCTCACGGGCTGCTTCGTGAGTCACGATCCAAAAATATATCAAATCATCTCCAAATTTCGATTTATATGGCTCAATAAATTCTTCATATCAAAATCTTATAGCACGCAAAAAATTTTCATTTTTGGAGATTTTTAAGTATTTGTTTGAGATTTTTTAAAAGTGACTATACAATATTAATAAAATAATCAATGTTTTATGTATCATTTTAAAATATCTAGAATAAATACTTAAAAATCTCTAAAAATGAAAAATTTTTGCGTGCTATAAGATTTTGATATGAATAATTTATTGAGTCATATAAATTGAAATTTGGAGGTGATTTGATATGTTTTTGGATCCTGACTCACGGTGCAGCCCGTGAGTCATGACTCATTTTAGCAAAATTATATATATATATATTAAAAAATTGTATAGAGATACAAAATATGATATCAAAATTGATACTGACTATATATATTAGTATTCAAATAAATGAGTAAGCAATTCAAATTAATAACTTTAATATGCATGCTATTTATTCTATATAGTATATATGTATCATATATATTATACGAACAAATTAAAAACTAAATGAGTTAATATGAATATATCAACTTAATTATATTTAACATGAATACTAACATAGTCGGTATATCGATTTTGATATCTGCGTATCCTTCCCAATTTTTTTAATTGCATTTAATCGGATAAGAGTAGGTAATACTGATAGAGACATTCTAAGCCAAGCATTAAGACTCAACAAAAAGGATTAATGTATATTAATTTAATACTCAAGTGTTGAAACAACAACAACATCCTGCAGGTGCTAGACTCTCATCTTTCTATAAAATAAAAAAAAAAAAACATGACCTGCAGGAAATAGGTCCTGCATTGACCAATTAAAGAGATTAGTGAAATAATTAGAATGCCAGGACCCTATTAGATACCGGCACTTGTGTTAATTTGCATGTTACAAGTAATTAACAATTTAACACCAACTCTCGTTGTTCTATATAAACACCCTTCATGTCACTCCCAACTCCGCCAAACCTACTCCAAGCAAAATAAGTAACAAACTCTATAATCATCTTAATTTTTTCTCTGTTTCGCTTCACTATCTCCCACTATCCTAATTTAAGGTATATGCATGCAATTAATATTGTCTTTGTTTATAGATTACAAATTTTCTTTAATCCATATATATGGTATAGTAGTACGTAATTGCTTATTTTTTTACATTTGTATTCGGTATTACAGAACATTAATTAGTTTTCTTTTTTTTAGTATGAGAGTGTATTTTACGCACAAAAATATTATTTAAACAATCAAATGAATTAGTTAGGTACATTGGGGGACAACAATTTATTATAATTTTATTGTATATATAAGAAATTAGGTGAATTTTGAATTACTCTAAAACTTACGCTTATAAATGTAAAACAAACTTAAACGATTAATTATACTTGATTGTGTATAAGTATATATAGATATATAAGTTAACTACAGAACAACAATTTCTTTAGTCTTCACTGTACATTAATACAAAGAAAAAGAAAAAATAGATAGTGCTCACATTTTGTTCCTTATTCGTGTATTTTAGCGAAGCTATTTCATTGGTAAATAACTAAATATATATATTAATTATACACATATACTAATACTATGTAAGTTGACAGGGCAGTACTTAAATGCATGCATGATTTTTTTTTTAATTACGTATAGTTCCACACTAAATAGCTAGTGTATTCATCATTAATATCTATATAAAATTTTGGTTGTTTCATAATTCGTGCATTATTAATTATGTTTAATTTTAGCGAGTCTGTTAGAATATTAATATTCAGAATGTTTGTACAATTATTTTCAGAGGATCAGAAGCAAATTCATGGATAGCAGGATGAACGAGATACGTCAGGCGCAGCGGTCGCAGGGGACGGCAGCGGTGCTCGCAATCGGAACGGCGACGCCGCCGAACTCCATTCTGCAGTTGGAGTACGCCGACTACTACTTCCGTGCTACCAAGAGCGAGCACCTCCAGGAACTCAAGCAGGAGTTCAAGACTCTCTGTAAGACATTAAGTTTAACCCACCAAAACTAATTAAACATACATTTGCATATATATACTATTGGAGATTTCGATTTCATACGAACAGGCTAAGTTTTTAACATGATATACTAGGAACATCTTGCGCCCGTTGAAAAACCGTCCATACGTCCATAGACGTGTACAGAATATATGTAACATATTTGTCATGAAATGTAACCTGCCCGTTGAAAAACCGTCCATACGTCCATAGACGTGTATAGAATATATGTAACATATTTGTCATGAAATGTAACCTACAGACGTTATGGACAGTTTTTCAATGCACGCTTTTCAGTTGGTATATATAGAATGTTGGCCATCAAGAATTAATATTCTCATTTTCGTTTTCATGTTTGGTTCCACATGAGAATGTTTATACATGGTAAGGGATCGATTGAAATGTTGCTCTTCACAATCTCAATAATTATGTAACTTCTTTTTTATTTTTTAAAAAAAAATTATTTACAATTCTTAAAAATGAAAATAAAAATTATAGATATGTTGCTAATTTTTAAAGATTGATTATCTTTTTAATAACAAAACGGTAATCAAATTGATTAAAATATAAAACACTATCAATCTATTTGTTAAATACTACATTATAAATTTTTTTTTTGTACTTTTAAGATTTTTTTATTATTTTTCTTTTTACAAATTTACTAAAAATTTAATTGTAAAGATTGTCGAGTGATCCCTCCGCTATACATATTTATACAGGACCTACGAGATAATGTCCTAATATACCATATCCATACATATAGTATGCATCCTATAAAACTTGATTTTCATAAAAAAGTTCTTTCAAATTTGAAAACGTACGGCTAATTAACTATTTGCAGGTGACGAGACCAACATCCGCAAGCGCCACTTCCACTTGGCAGACGAGATGCTTTCGAAGCACCCCAAGATAGCCGCCCACAAGGGTCACGAATCCCTCGATGCCAGGCAGGACATTGTGTTCGGCGAGGTGCCGAGGCTCGGCCTCGAGGCAGCTGAGAAGGCCATCAAGGAATGGGGCCAGCCGAAGTCGAAGATCACGCACTTACTCTTCCACACGACCACGGGCAGCATCGACATGCCCGGCGCCGACCGCCAGATGCTGAGGCTGCTCGACCTCCCTTCCTCCATCAAACGGTCAATGATGTACCACCAGAACTGCTCCGGTGGCGGCACGGTGCTCCGTTTAGCCAAGGATATTGCTGAGAACACCCGAGGCACCCGCGTCCTTGTGATATGCTCGGAAGTCTCACTGACCGCCTTTCGTGGGCCTTCGAATAATGACCGCCGCCGCAACACTCTCCTACCGCAAGCAATCTTCGGTGACGGGGCCGCAGCTGTGATTGTTGGGTCCGAGCCCGACCTGACGATCGAGCGTCCACTTTACGAGATTGTTGCCGCTCGCCAGACCGTTCTTCCCGACACGGAAGATGCATTCGTTGGCCACATTAGGCAGGACGGCCTGACACTGCACATGTCACCCCCGGCACCAGAGCTCCTCTCGAGGAGCATTGTGAGCGCTCTCACGGATGTCGTTGGACCGCTTGCAGTCATCGACAATTGGAACTCTGCATTCTGGGCGGTAAACCCCGCTTTTCCAACTATTCTTAAACAAGTAGAGGCGGAGTTGGCGCTCGACAAGGGGAAACTGGAGGTGACAAGACACGTTCTCGCCGAGTACGGCAACATGATGAGTTCGACCATTTTCTTCATGCTTGACGAAATGAGGAAGAAGTCGGTTGGGCAAGGGAAGCCGACGGTCGGGGACGGGATGGAGTACGGGGTTCTGCTCGGATTCGGGGCCGGAATCACTATGGAGACGACCGTGTTGCGCGCGAATGCGAACGACACCTCTTCGTCTTCCGAAGCAGAAGACGATGTCTGGATCATTTAAGTAATTAATTAATTAACTAGCTAATTATATGGATTATATGAATTAATGTGTTCTTAAATAAGCTCATTTTGTGGAATGAGCGGGACTTGAGTGATGCTTTAATTTGTATTTTGTAAGTGTGATGTGTGACTGAAGATTTAAAGCTTTTCTTAATTTGTGCTATCTGTTTAAACTTTAAACAAATTATAAGAACGGAAAATTCTTTGGTGAGACCACCCTACCATGCGTCAATCCAATGCTTACACGGTAGCTAGTAGGATAATTTAACAATTTGTTCTTCTTTCAAAATTTGTTAAACAAATTACCCTCCTCTCAAAAAGTTCAACAAAATACCCTTAATGTGTACCCTTCATTCCCCTCCATTCTCCTTCTCTTATATTTACTTTATTTTACCTACCTTTAAAACTAGCAATATATGTTTTTCTTTATTATTTTCTTTTAATCTTTTTATTTACATATCAAAGTTTTCATGAAATTTTTTTTCTGACGTAAATTTTCATTATATAAATTTATTATCATTAAATATCAGAATTTTACAATCCTCATTTTCATCCAATAATAATATAAGAAAAATAATATTAATATCTTTATAAATATAGTGAAAAGAATATAATATTTTAGTAAAGACTATCTTTTCTTACTATGCTTAGAATAATATAAATCTTATATCCTTAGTTTCATTGTCATTAATTAAATAAATTATGTTAAAAATATTTTTTTTATATGACATATTTTTCTAAATTTGAAAAAGAAGAATTAAGTTTCTGAGAATACAATTTCGTATGATTTATATTATACAAATTTTTTTATATAAAAATTTGAGAGTATAAATGAAAATGAATAAATAAATAGATAATAATAATTAAATATATTTTAATTGATATTGTTGAGGAAAAGTAAAAGAGATTAACATGGGTGAAGGGGAATGAATGGAACACCAGAGTATTTTGTTGACTTTTATGGGAGGATGGCAATATTGTTTAACAAATTTTGAAAGAAGGGAAAATTGTTAAATTGCCCATAGTGGTCATCCAATATAAAAGTTAATTTTGCTATAATAGGGGACTTTGCAAATCAATGGAGATTTCAATTACAGTTTATGAGGTGGGGATGGGATAAAAATATTAAAGCAGAAAAAAGAAAACATAAAAAAATATTTGTATGCAAAATATAGAAGAAAGGGAACATATTCAGGAGGATAGAGTGTTAGAATAGCATGAAATTTATTCTTTTAAGAACTTTCATTCACACTGAATTGGAAAAAAATTTAGATGAAGAAGAATCATACTGGCAACAAAGGTCCAGGTTGAAATGGTTTCCAGAAGGAGATAGGAATACTAGGTTCTTTCATATCACAGTTTCTAACAGAAGGAAAAAGAAATTCATTCTTTCTTTAGATATAGATGGGCAAATAGTTTATGACCTGAAAATAATTAGTAGGCACATTAGTGATTTTTATAGATCTTTATTAGGAACTGAAGAGAAAAGAGATACTGTGTTAAGTAGGGATTTTTGGGATTTAAATGATAGGTTATCAGAAGATCAGAAAAATGCTTTAGAACAACCTTTTACTGTAGAAGAAGTAAAACGAATAGTTTTTTCTTGTGATCCAGCTAAAGCACCTAGTCCAGATGGTTTCTCTTTTCAATTTTATCAAACCTTTTGGGATTTAATTGCTAATGATGTTATGAAATTAGTCAACTCTTTTTATTACAATGAATTAGATCTCTCTAGAATTAATTTAGCCTATTTATGCTTAATTCCTAAAAAAGCAGATGCAAATCTAGTTACTCAATATAGGCCTGTTAGTTTAATAAATTGTAGCATGAAGATAATTACAAAGTTGCTCACTGAGAGGTTAGCCCCATTAATGGACAATTTAATTGACCATTACCAAACAGCATATATCAAAGGTAGATTTCTTATGGATAATGTTGTTTGTGCACATGAAACATTGCATTCAATCCATAAAAAGAAAAAACCCAGTGTATTATTTAAGGTTTATTTTGAAAAAGCATTTGATAGGGTGAATTGGGATTTTGTTTTAGAAATCTTAGAAGGCAGAAATTTTGGAGATAAATGGTATAATTGGATTAGGAAGATTTTTACTAGCAGTAGGACTTGTATAAATATTAAAGGTAATCTAACTGAATATTTTTACTGTAAAAAAGGGGTTAGACAGGGAGATCCCTTAACCCCTTTTCTTTTTGATCTAGTTGCTGATATACTTAAATAATGCTAGGAAACAAGGGTATCTTAAAGGAATTAACATAGGAAATGATACAAATATTTTCAACCTCCATTTTGCTGATGACACTTTGCCTCCTGATGCTAAACTTCACCCAGTTTTTCATTGATGCCATGCATTCATATATATATTTTACCAGACTTGCATTAGTATTTAGGCCTGAAAATCCCGAGTTTGCATGCATTTAGTTAAGAATATGTCTCGATTCCAGTTACTTGTCTACTTGTGTCCATATTTCAGGTTTATCAGGCTTTTGGAGCCAATTAGACGCGATTTGGAGCTTTAGATGGCAAGGCAGGACTGGATTCGGCTTCCTGCTGACCGCAAGTCACTTCCTGCAGCCAGCAGACGTCGGTTAGAGCATGTTCAACCATCCAAAGGGCGCCAGAAACTTCCAGAGCAGCAAAAAACCGCCATTTCCCTTCGTCCTGCGGACCGCAACACCGTTCTTGCGGACCGCAAGGAGTTATGCCAGGCTGCTATTTAAAGGGACCAGCGCCCTGGACGGTTGGTTCCACGTTTTGACTCATTTTCATTCTCACACCCCTTCGGTTCAGAGTGTCCAGAGGCAGAGAAGGAAGAGGTTTTGGCCGATTCATCGCCCGTCGAAGGAGATTCGAGAGAACGCCTTCTCACGCGACGATCGTGTCAACCCCGACATCCTCTTCGGTTTCTTTACATAATGAATTCTTCTTCTTTGTTTTGCTTTTCTGTTTGTGCGATGAGTGAGTAGATCTATATGTTCTTAGGGTTTGAATGATGATGATTGTGTCGACAGATTGACTGTATGTTTGGATTTATGTCGTTTTCATGATCACTTGAGATTTGCTTTTTAATGTGTTTGCATTCTGTTTGATTCGATTGATAAACCTGTAGGTTGTGGCCAGACCTAGTTGGTTAATGTAGTATCTTTTGACCAGATTTGATTGCTTGCACAGCCTTGGTTGATATTGTATCCGAAAGTACCCGTTAGGCGAAACTGCGGTTTGATTAACCTTAAACCGGACCATAGAACCATAGTGACATGATCGTAGTTTATATCGTATTCTACGGATTTTGATTCAGTTTAGAACTGTTATTAGGACCAACAGTGAGAATTGTTGTAATTGTACCAGAACTGAATTGATAGGAATCGACGACATCGGTCGAAACACAACCAGAACCAAAACTGCTCTCGGTTCTTCTTCTTGCGGTCCGCAAGAGTCATCTTGCGGTCCGCAGTTACTTACCAAGAGTGTAAGACAGTAGTTGTGGATCGCCTGATGGTTACAAGGACACTTGTGATCCGCAGACAGTTCTATAACTGCTAAATAACCACCTCCTGCGGTCCGCAAGAGATATCTTGCGGAACACAGGCAGTCAATCCGAGACCAATCTGATTCTGCCAACCCTGAGAACGCCTTTAATTAATTGTCTTTTCAGTTATTTACTTGTTTTAGTCCTGTTTTACTTGTTTGTCAACCAACCCTGTTAAAACCCCCCAACAATTCCCTCTTTAATCCAAATTCTCTTAGGGTTTAGAGGTAGAGTAAAGTAAAATCTGGTGCTAACTCCGTCCCTGAGGATTCGACCCTCAAATACTCAACGAGATCGTACGCTTGCGATCAAGTCGTTTATAGAGGTTTAAAAGCCTATACCCGTTCGCGCGGTCATTCATGTTTCACAACTGAAGCGTCGTTTGGGACCTCAGATTGCCCCAGAAGCGTATCTGCCTAAGCCAGGTCAGGATGGTGTTTGTGCTGCGCAGCCCTTGGTTGGACCCTAGAACTATTCAAAGGCGCAATACTTCTGTTCTCCAGTGGCTCATTCATTGGTCTCATCTATCTGAAGAAGATGCTACTTGGGAAGATGCTTATTATATTTAGAAAAAGTTTCCCGCCTTTCTAGCTCAACCCTTTCTCCTCACTCCATTGACCTGATAGGACTATCCGTTGTCTGCCCATAAGAGCGGGACGGTGAATTACCAGTAGGGGCAGGCCCAGAATTCCGTGTACGCCTATTCCACGGGCCCCCTCGGGTGAGGATTAGCTCCTATGATTTGCCGATGGTAGTAGGATTTCCTATCACATTGATAGAAGGGAAGGTCATCTACTAATAGTTAAATGGAATAAGATTAGTTACGAGGACACCTGCTAACTATTAGTAAAAAAAGCAATAGTTGGTCTCTCTTTGCGTAGGATACTAGTAGTGATGTATGAGTAGTCGGGCATGGAGTTGATGGAGTAAATGCCGATCAATAGAGAAGAATTAGGACATGAATAAAGAAGGCAAATGAATGCATTAATATCATATCTAAGTTTTCATTTCTTGTCATTTAATTGTATTTGATTACTCAACCATTTTGAAAACTCAAAACGCTCTGATACCAATTGTTAGAACTTGACTAGCTCTGATACTAATTGTTGGATATAATTTTGGTGGAACAAAAAACTAAAAATCGATACAGTAAATACATACCCCTTAAAGAGGGGGGAGAATGCTGGCCTCTCAGCGATTTGGAGCTGAGAGGCATTAGATTTGTGGGGCCAAGTAGGTGAACGGTAAGATTTGATTCGGGCCTTTTATTTGTTTTTGTGAGAATTTCGCCACGGTACAATTCACCCACTTTATATTATTTTGTTAAGCGATCAAATGATCTTTTCGATAATTTATCGGTGACCACAAAATTAAATCTTACATACCCCTTAAAAAGGGGGGAGAATGCTGGTCTCTCAGCGATTTGGAGCTGAGAGGCATTAGATTTGTGGGGCCAAGTAGGTGAATGGTTAGATTTGATTCGGCCTTTTATCTGTTTTTGTGAGAATTTTGCCACGGTACAATTCACCTACTTTATATTATTTTGTTAAGCGATCAAATGATCTTTTCGATAATTTATCGATGACCACAAAATTAAATCTCAAATAACTAAATTATAAATTTTTAAACAACAAAAACTAATTGATTAAATGTGTTATATGTATCATATTTATTTTAGAGTAAAACATATGAGCTAAGCTCACAGATCTTTTTCATGAGCATACATCTGAAAACATACCAAAACACCTTCACATTTTCAATTTATATGGCCCAAATTATACCAAAATCTTATGGGATACAAAAATTTTTATTTTTGAAATTTATAAGTGATAAATAAACATTGATCATTTTTTAATTAAAATGGTGTGGTCACTTTTAAAAAATCTCAAATAAATATTTTAAAATTTTTAAAAATGAAAAACTTATATTTTGTCATAATATTTTGATATAAAAAACTTAAGTGCCGTATAAATCAAAATTTGAAGGCGATTTTATATGTTTCTAGAGGTATGCTCACGAAAGGGCTCTGTGATCTTGAGCTCACACTAAATTTACTTTTTCATGTATACACAAAAAATTATATCATTTTGATTTTATTTATTTATGCATCAAGCATTAACAAAAGTCAACTATTCAAATTGTTTTATTACAACAACTACATGTATTAGGTACTTATCTTAGCATCTTCAAATTATTTCAAAACTGCTTTTATATTTGTGAATGAGACATAAAAGTTTAAAAGGTCTAAACTCTTTATGAAAATTAAAAGATAATTGGAATAGAGTTATTTTTCATTGTTAGATCAGCAATTTAATAAATGACACAATGCACATAAAAAAGAGTGGAAAAAAATTTTCTAACAAATTGCAAAACTTCCAAAAAATTTTCTAACAAATTGCAAAACTCCCCGCCGCGAAGCGCGGTGTGGAACCTAGTTTGAGTATATTTCAACTCATATTACTCTTATTTCACACACTTAATTACAAATTCCACTTACCCCACACAATTACAAACTCTACACATAATTATAAGATACATGATACCCTTTTATACAACAAGACACAAACTAAATTAACCAACCATTAATGTTATGCCTAAAATAAACTATCTGTTATTGGTATCTAACTCCTAAATTAGACCCAACGTCTACACACGGCACACCACTAATATCATGTACAAGCTAATTATAACCTACCATTACAATTTGCTAAATCCTAAACTAACATGCTAAAGCAAAATCCAAAACTGCAACTTTTAATTTTATACCATCAATTTTGGATCAACTTCGAACAATAAACAATAAAGGTACAAAATGAAGACAAGGTGCAGAGCGCTTTTCCTGCACAGACACGACTACAGTCGATTGATAATTGAGATGCATCACAAACAAACTGCACTGAGAGCCGCTGCCTGGGATGAGATATTCAACGCTACGGATGCTAAATCTGTACTCAATACTTCCTTTCCTGCACAGACACGACAGCTGCTTGCCTTCATACTTTATCATGTCTGGAAAGAGCGTTGCAATAGGATATTCTCGGATAAAACTCTCTCGCATACTCAACTGGCGGCACAAATAATACAAGAATGGAAGCAATACAATATTCTAACTGTTAAAGACGCAACATGCTATGCACTGTAGTTTTCTACAGTAGAAAAGAACAGTGCTTTTTTTTTTTTTTAACAGTTACATGCAATGCACTATATAGCGTTGAGTTGTTGATTGATGACAGTTGTAAATTTGCACCATGTATTATATGGAGAACTCTTTAGATTACAGTAAATATATTTTAATCGTATTATACAAGTATTTTCCTTTACCATGATATCTCAGTTACGCAGAGCGCACAACACCTTTCTAGTTAATGTTAGGGCGCGTGGGATAACGGCAGAAAATGGAACTGCCTAAGTAACATTTTGTTGCAAGGCTAACCATTTCCTCAAGTTACTCACATGCACAAACATAGTTTCCTATACCCTGTTTTCTTCTCTCTTTTCTTTTTCTTGTTATTTTCGTTAGTTTTTTTACATTACTTTCATTTTCTTTTATTTTGTTCAACCATTATGTAACCGGAGGTTATTAATGGAAAAGGGAAGGATATAAGAGCCTTTACCTCGTTTTAAAAAAAAAGGTGCAAAGCGCTTTTCGATTTGGTTGTCTATGAGATTCAGAGGCCGCACGTGATTGGAGGTTTCTTTCAAAGAAATAATAAGAATATGGAAAATGCTATGAAGATACCGCAAAAGATACCGTCAGGGATACCATTAAACATTGACTGCCAATAAAAAATGTGATAAGTTGAATATTTAGGAGGTTAAAGTGAATATTTAGAAGGATAAGCTGAATAGTTAGAAAGTGTAATGCTGCAAGCAATGTTATCAGAACCGGACTAGACATTGACCCGGTAAAGCTTCGGGCCAATGGTTCACTGGTCGGACCGTCGGGTCAATTGATTTGATTGCTGATTTTTACAGATAATATATGTATTGTCATATACTTTTATATATAAGATTTTTTTACAAATTTTGATAAAAGAAAATATTTAATAAAATAATCATGTTCTTATATAGTAATATAAAATTTTAGACGTACTAATTTGAATCAAGTTAGGTAATATAGTTGATTATATAAGACAAAATGTATACATTCTTTTGAGAATAAAATGAAATTAGTTATAGTTAACAATTCATCATTTTTTAAGCGAGACAAAATGTAATAATCCAAAATTTTGATTTTGTCTAATTGAGTATCAATAAATCACTTTAATAATAACATATACTTGTGGTATAATATAAGATACTGAAAAGAAAAAATATATTAGTTGGGATAGATGACAAAGACTAATAATGATTATCATGATTAAAGTAAAAAATAAAAATAATTATAGTTATACTACGCATGATATCCAATTATCTATGATATATCTATAAAAACACATTTTATAAACTTTACAATGATATATAAAAGATGCAAGGTCTTTTATGTAAATTAGTAAGCAAAAAAAATTTGAATCTGTTGAATGCACTTGTGCACATAAAAGTCATAACCTATTATGATTATAGCTAGGCCTAGCTATGATGGTAGACGTGACCAAGCAGTCCTCATCCCCTCTAGCTGCATGAAAAGCAATAGTGCAAAAACCGGGGGTTTTTAGGAACATCGAGTCAGCGGTTTCAAGAAAAAACTAGATAAAAACTAGAGGTAGCAAATCGGGCGGGCGGGTCGGGTTCGGATTCGGGTCGGGCGGGTCAGGTCAGTTTGATCTTCTAGAATATTTCGGGCCAGGTCAGGTCGGGTGATGGGCGGGTTGGGTCGGGTCAATTTTAATATCTACTTTTTTTGGATCGTATGTTAATTTGAGTTGGATTGGATGCTATTTGATCTCGGGTCAGGTCGGGTTCGGATCAGGTCGGGTCGAGTCGGGTCAATTTGACTATATGAAAAATTCCAGGTCGGGTCGGATTCGAGTCGGGTTGGGTCGGGTTCTGCCACCTCTAATAAAAACCCGCATATAACCGGTTTAGCAGCATAAACGATCCTTTAACTGAACCAGACCGGACAGGGGTTCGGTTCCGATTATTTCCGGCCGCACCGCCCGGTCCGGTCCGGTTTTAATAACAGTGCTTGCAAGTTAAATTAAGAGTAGTTTTTTATTGGCTGTAAAGCAAAATATGTTAAGCAAAATGTGTTAAGTGTAATATTGTAATTAAGTTTTTATTATGTGGAGTTTTTATTGGTTGTCAAGCAAAATATGTTAAGTTGAATATTTAGGATGTTAAGGTGAATATTTAGAAGGTTAAAGTGAATATTTAGGTTTAATTGAATTGGTCAAAGATCATAGTATCCCTGACGATATCCTTAGTGGTATCCGAATATCTGGACTATAAGAATATAAGATATATTGTTTTTAGGGGAGTCGTTAGTGAAGCTGAGAGTGCCTTAGACCAATTGGCCGACTACTATATTCTTACTATACATAAAAGCATATTGGAAAAAATGATATGAAAAGACTATCTTCCTCAAATAAGAAACCTGAGCCATTGATCATTTTCTTGGATAGATCAGAACCATTGATATATGTTAATACCCATTGACGTTCTCAGTCCATTAAAATTAAAGGCCCATATAAATTATCTCAAATTAAAACCCATTACATATTATCTTAAAAGTTTATTATAAGAAATAATAATTTCAGTCCAAAGCAAGGCGTGGGCTTTTTACTAGTATATATAAAAGTATATTGGAAAAAAATGATATGAAAGAGCTATCTTCCCCAAATAAGAAACTTGAGCCGTTGATCATTTTCTTGGATAGATTAGAACTGTTGATTTACGTTAATGCCCGTTGACATTAATGTCTCAGCCCATTAAAATTTAAGGACCATATCAATTTCCTCAATATAAGGTCCATTACATATTATCTTCAAAATTTATTATAAAAAATAACAATTTCAGCCCAAAGCAACGCACAAGCTCTTTACTGGTAGTACAAAAATATTCATAGATAATGAAGATTAATGGTACTTGTTTGAAACAAAACTATTTTCTAACACTTATTCAGTCCAATTCCGAATCTATATATACTTTTTCACCAGAATCGAATGCGGACTTTATCAGTTTTGATCGCACTTGTTAACAGGGAAGCAATTTTTTATTTTTTTTTAATCTAAATTTTCTTCTGAATCATATATTGTATAATTGATAGCACATGCATCTGTATCACACAATCTATATGTAATTTGAATTAACGATCATATAAAATTATTTGAAGCACGGAAGCAAATAATTAATCCAATATGAAATACCAGAAATTAAAACATTAATTAATTACTTGGCTAAACAAAATCCTAATACCTAATTATATATGAGTAACACCTAGGGTCCATAGAAAAACCGTCCATAGCGTCTATGGATTACATTTCATGATGTATCTATTAAATTTTGGGATGTATCTGTTACATTTCGTACACGTCTACGGATATATTGACGGTTTTTCAATGAACCCAAGATGTTTCTCATTATATATTGAGCACCACCTTCACAAATCATGAGATGAATTGAAGGGGGGGTCCTTGGGCTCAGACATGAAGGCAGGCATTGTCTCATGTTGTGCTTGTGCACTAAGAAGAGGGAGCTGCTGCTGCTGAGGGGCTTGGTGGGCTTGATGAATGGATATCTGCGCCAAGATTCGTGCGAGGTCACAGCAACTGGCACAGATCTCTTGCTGCATTTCCATTACAACCCCTGCGCTCCCGTACACCGGGTCTTTCACTCGCCAGTAGGCCTCCCTCCACAGTGACTCCGCTGCTGCAGCCCTCTCATGCACCGCCACCATCTGTGTATACATACGCAAATAGATAAATTAATTATTTATATGCAAATTAATTCTAAGATTCTCCTTTATGTTGTATTAATATTAATATTAATAAATTTATATGCATGCAATTGAAAGATTTATCATATTCTAATTAAGAATCTCTTTTATTTTCGATTAATATTCATATTTATATGCACATTATTTTTTTCTCACATGACATGAGATTGTCTGATCTCTTCAAATGAACAAAGTTAATTGCATGGTACCCCATAAACTTCTCAAATTGTTGATAAATATATATATATATATATATAGGGCATCAATGAGAAACAAATAATTGTTTTTTTTTTTCAAAAAAATAAGAAAAAAATAGAAAGAATTAACTAATTTGTTAAAACATGTTACCGGTTGAAGGTTTTCTAGCTCTAATAAATTGACAAAAAGGTTAATTTATTCGTTAATATACAAAATGACGAAATTCAAAAGAACTTATTTCTTACAAGTGCAATAAAATTGATATGTAACATAATAGAAATAAATAATTCTATAGCTTCAAAACATATCATCACTTATCAGTGACACCAATCGAAAAATAACAATATAGTTATTAATTGTATGTCAGCCATCTAATATAATGCTTAAAAAAATTCATAAGTGCAAATTAAGGGGAATAAATAGATGAAACTATATGATTTGAAAAATATATAATTCAAGTGCATATCAAGGGGTACAATTTAAATTAAGTGATATAAATTTATGTATGTATGTTATAAATACCTTTAGCAGTTAATGAATTCAAAAAAATAAATAAATACCTTGAGCATTCCAGCTACATTTCCAGCACCAAAAATCTTGTGAATGCACTCAAATCTCTGGGGATTCGTTGCAGGAAAGTATGGAGCTAAAATGCAATCTTCAGTGCATTTCCTTCTTAAGTGCTTACAAGCTGCACACCTCTTGCTGTTACTACTCCCTTCAACGAAGTTCAAGCTGGACATGATTTAATTATATTTGGTCTTCGGAGATTGTGTGAATCCAACGGAAAGATTTGGTTCAGAATCTGTGTATCGATTTTTCACTGCTTAATGAGAAGAAGGGAAGATTGGGTTCAGATTTTATGTATCGTTTATTTAGAAGAAGGGAAGATTGGTTTATATGGAAAGTGATTAACGGCTAGCTATTTAATTTATAATAGCCATTGCATTTGAATTTCTTTCGGTCAGTTGAGGGAAAATTAATTTGTAGATAACTTAATTTCCTTTTGTAACTTGCCGCAGAACGATCGATCTCGAAATTGCTACAAATTAAAGAAAGAGTGAGTCTGTTATTGTAGATCAAATTTTATAATTTTTGGTGTTTTTTTACTATTTTTTTAGATAATAATGACTTGATAGACCATTCAAAATTGTTGTTTTTTTTTATATCAAAATATATAGTTAAAAAATTTTAAAAAATATAAAATTTGGTCTAAAACTACATTAACATATGGAGATTACATTGAGCGGTTTGGATTAATCAACTAAACTTTAAAAATCATAATATTAAGCCATAGTACAGACCATTTTATACTATTAACAGTACCATAGCCTCACTCTTAAAGAAATATGCTCGTACAAATAATACAAAAAGGCCTCTAATTTAATTAGGGCCCATTTCGGCCTGTCACGATATACGTAAACTGCAACTGCAAATAACAAGTTATATTAAACTCTTTTTTTCTTTTATAGCGAAAACAATATATATTAAACTCTTTTTTTCATTTTCCTATTTGGCGAAAACAAAAAACATGAACCTGAATTAAAACGATTGAAATTAAAAAAAAAAAAAAAAAAAAGTTGTGCACGGTGATGTATATTGTTCAAGGACATTGTGCAGTAAATTTCTTGTAAATTTGTTATATAAGCGTAGTGTACGGAATACTTGTATAAGAATATAATATAAGAAGTTTATTGTTTCGTGAGGAGGGATCCAGTAACCATGATTATTGGTGTCCATGGTAACCATTTTATTATTTATACATGAATTGGTAAATCCAAACCGTTAGATGTATTCTAAATCATCTCAATAACATATACACAAAAAATGATAAAATTTTAACATTGTTTCGATAATCATCAAGAGAGGAGAAAAAAACATAAAATTTGAACCGTTGATTTTTGTTAATGCTTGATGCATATGTAAATAAAATCATAATGATATAATTTTTTGTATACACATAAAAACATGATATATACAACACATTCTATCAATTAGTTTTGTCGTTTAACAATCTAAATTGTAGTTATTTCAGATTTAATTGCACGGTGACCGATCGGTCACCGGTCGGTCACCAAAAACATGATTATTCGATCCCCTTCTCTTCTTTCATATGTCCCTGACCCTGACACACACTTTTCGCTGCTATCTCGTTTCAAGAAATATTGTTGTCAAGATAGAATTTTGCCCCTGCTCTTGTTGTGGCTTTGTCTCAGAACTGTTATATTTTGTTGTTTATTCTGATAAAATGTCAATCGAAATTTCCAGATGACCCACACAATCAAAATTTACAGATGATCTATGGATGGTATCTTCATTTTTTTTTTGTGTTGAAGGGTATATGTTTATTTTGGTTTGTTTGATACTGCGACTTGTCTGCCTGTTAATGGAGCTCTTTTCATTTTTTCTTTTTCTTTTTTTTTTTATAAAAAGATGAGGGTCAAGCCCTTGACCTAATTGTCATGGGTCATTTTGATGACCAATTAATCAATTGATATTCAGATCCGAGATTTGTTTTGATCAATTTACCTACTTAGATATATTCTTGTAACGTGGGTCCCACACGTCGGGAAGATATCTAAGCAATTATCAAGGTTAAGAATATGCTTAGCTAATCGTGAAATCTTCATGCGCCGTTTCAAGGTTCAGTACTCGACCAAGTTAGAGGGATAAGCAGAGCAGGCACTCACAACATTCTATCCTGAATAGCGATTATTTCGGGATTGCAATTTTTGTTTCTTGTCATTTCATTTTTTTGATATAAAGAATTTAATGAGAATCATAAATCAAAATTTCGTGATGGTTAAGTATGATTTTTGAGTTATGAGCAAGGGAGGACTCCGTACGGTAGATTTACTCAAATTATCATACATAATTGGTGATTATGACATATTAAGAGTGAGGCTATTGCGTTTTGTAAAGCGCAGTGAGGTATCTCAAGTCAAAACCATAGCTCGAATGGTCAATCCAAGTTGCTCATCACAATATACATATTGAAACCTTATAGATTACCGAATTTTTTCATTTTTAGAGTTTTCTAACTATTTTTTTTATTTTTGAAAGTTGTATAGAAAATATACAAAAATTTGTATTTAAAATGGGTCATTTTTCAAAAATCCAAAAAAAATTAGAAAACTCTAAAAATAGAAAATTTTGGTATGCAACTAGGTTTCAATATTAAGATTATGGTGAGTAACTTGGATTGGTTATTCGAGTTAGGGTTGAGAAGATATGAGGCCGAAGCGTACTAGCCACCGCGCTTTGCAAAGCGCAATAGCCTCACTCGACATATTAAATATATATATTAAACATATCGAGTATACATATTGGAGTAAAACTACCGTGTTCTTAAGCTCACGAAGGTCTCCCGTGAGCATAACATCAAAAACATATAAAACCATATCCAAATTTTGATTTATTTGGCTCAATAAATTCTTTATATCAAAATCATGTGGCATGCAAAATTTTTTCATTTTTAGAGATTATTAAGTTTTATTTCGGATTTTTAAAATTTACACGTGAAACAATGATTATTTTATTAATACTGTATAGTTGCTATTTAAAAATACGACAAAAGTTGTGACAGCATTGACGAGACTATCAGCGTCGGCACCAAGATGAGACTGCTGATTAGAAATGACAGCGCAAATAATACACCATAAATTTACACACTACAAGATAATAGGTGGGAAGATATGAACCGAACTGAGCAAACTATTGGCGTCGGCAGTAAGATGAGATTGCTGATTAGAAATGACAGCGCAAATAGCATATATGTCAGTGACACTCCATCTTCTCCAACAAGCCAAATCGCAGCCGTTGATGAATTGGACACTCAGATGTTGCCACATCAGCAGCTCCTCCAACCCCTTTTCTGGCTATAAAAGAGCCCAACCGGCAACAGCAAGAGTTCCAACACCTACAAGTACAACACCCACAAGCTTCTGAAAACATAGTAGTACTCTTCCTCCTCTTTTCGATCTCCTCTGTGTGCATTTTCCTGTAAAGAGCAAAAAAATTAGTAAACATTTAAGAAAGTAAGAAAATATTTAATAGTTAGAAACTTGTATGGAGTGATCAATTGACAATACTTATTTTGATAATCTTGACAATGGAACATTTTAAAAATTTGTAAGATTTCATAAAAATTTTTAAAAATGAAAAAAAGTTTATAAATGCATTACTTAACTTGTAGATTGATAGCGTTTCAAATTTCAATCAATTTGAATATCGTCTGATGGCAAATCAAAATTTTATATACTTTTAAACAGTTGTAATTTAACGAATCTTTTAAGAGCAATCAAACATCACTTAAATTGAATTTAACGGTTGTAATATAATAGACTTATAAAATTCAAAATGGTCAATCCAATTCAGGTATCTTATTATTGTTCATAGACTAATGAAAATTTGTACAAATTATTGGATGCATCGTTTGTTTAACTACCATTGATTTTATTTTAATTGCACAAATTCAGGTATCTTTTACCGTTTGTTCGGTTTGAAGGGTCCCTTAACGGTCAAATGTCTTGTCAAAAGAGCTGTTGTCTAAATTTGTGACCGTTATAACAAATAATCAGTTCTGTTATAATGGAACTCCTCTGGAAGTAGGGGTGAAAACGGATCGGATAATATCCGTCCGTATCCGGATTCGTATTCGGATTTTTGCGGATACGGATATTCGGATACGGATATTTGCGGATACGGATACGGATACGGATAAAATTTTTGCGGATACAGATACGGATACGGATAAAATTTATGCGGATACGGATACGGATACGGTTTTGAATATGGAAACGGATACGTATACGGATACGGATAATTATCCGAATCCGGATATTATGGTAATTCGGATATCCGTTTCAAAGGCTTATTATATGTCTTTCAATTAGATTTTTTATGTAGATTTCAAATTTAATGAAGTTTATATCTAATTAGACTTTGAATTCATCTCTTTTATAATTATTTATAACTTGTAACTAATAATATAATGAATATTATGGATTTTTTTAACTAACATGTAATTATTTATGATAATAATGATCCACGATGAACTAATAACATATTTATGATTAGTGATTAATTTTTATAGTAATTTAACCATTTTAGTTAGTGATTTATCATGAAAAAGTTATATAAAATATATTTTTTAATAATAAGTCTAATATCCGAAGTATATTCGTATCCGCATCCGTATCCGTTTAATATCCGATCCGTATTCGTATCCGTTTAATATCCGATCCGTATTCGTATCCGGAACTATCCGTATCCGTATTCGTATCCGAAAAACTAAAGCGGATACGGATACAATTTGGCCCACTATCCGTTGATATCCGATCCGTTTTCACCCCTATCTGGAAGTTGCTGGAAATAGTGTTCAATTATAACGAAACAGTAATCTGAGGAGCTGTCTTGTAGTGTTGTGACAAAACTCGTCTGACCCCCGACCCGCCCCCCCGACCCTTGCCCTTCGCCCGTGCGGGGATTCAGACGGGTCAGCCGGGTCTGACGGGTCAAGGGTAAGGGCGGGTAAGGGTCCGGGTTGTGGACCTCACCCCCCGTAACCCGCCCGCCCGTCTAAACCCGTGCTTGCCCTTACCCGTTACCCGCCCTTACCCGCCCTTCTCGCCCGTCGGACCCGTGCCCGTGCCCGCCCGTCGGACCTGTGCCCGTGCCCATGCCCGCCCGTCGCCCGTCGGACCCGTTCCGTGCCCGCCCTTCGGACCCGACCCGACCCGCCCTTCGGACCCGACCCGCCCCCCCGACCCGCCCTTCGGACCCGTCTGACACCACCCCCGCTCCCACTCCCACCGTCCGCACGCCTCAATCCGCGTGACCCGCCTATCCGACCCGCCCCACCCCCCGGACACGCCCCCCCGATCCGTCCCACCCGCCCCGCCGACCCGCCCGAACCCCGCCCCTCCCGACCCGGCCGACCCGTGCGACCCGCCCGAGCCGACCCGCCCGACCCGTCTGACACATTTTTGAACCGTTGGAATCCAACGGTTGGATTTTTTAATGTCCCCCCCCCCCCCCAATTCACACCTATAAATACACACTCATACATTTAACACTCATTTCTCACAAACAAACTATCAAATTCTCTCAATCTCTCACTCAATACTCTCTCAATCTCTTGCATAAATCAATTCTAGTTTTATTTTTACATTCTAATTTATATTTATTATTTCCAAAATTCCAAAAAACTAGCATATTTATTTTATTACAATCTCTTGCATTAGTCAATCCGATACTCGTCTCGCCGGCATTTCCGCAAAAATTCGGAGGTACGTTCTATTTGTATTATTTTTTTATAACATTATTAGAATACTATAATTTGATTTATGCAATTACACAATTATTTTAAATCGGATTTGGCAACATATGATAAAATTGTACTCAAAATAATTGTATTATTTATTTCTTTTATATTTTTTTCATTACTTGTAGAATAATTTCAAATTTTCAAAAATTGTAGTTTTATCATAAAGTTGTAGTCAAAATATTTTATTATTTTATGATAAATTTTTTCATACACAATTAGTTTAATTCGGTTATTTTTATATTTCGTTTTGCTTTACATAAATTAAATCCGTTTTTTTTCCTTATTGTAGTGAGAAATGACAACTCCACCACATGACTATTCTTACCCAACGGCCCCGTCACCCAATCCCGTAGCCGACACGATCCAACAATTAAGTGATCAATTGTTCGGTGGTCCCACTTATCCGCAAACTACCTATGAGACGGACTACACACATCATACCGTCGGAAGTGCCGCAGGGAGTTCTAGCACATTTGCTCCTCCGACCATCGGCGGAAGTTCCGATCGATATCCCGAAATCCAAACAATAGAGGAAGAGCCGGAGGCAAGCACGCCACGGGGGCCGAGAAAAAGAAGGAACCCCCGCCCGAAGTATAACGCACATTGGTGGCGTTACTTCGAGCAAACCATCGACCCGGCGACCGGCAAGTGCGTAAGCGCACGGTGCAAGGTAAAAGGTTGCAAATCTAGTTTTACTTATGATGATAATAATAGTTCTATGGGTAGACATGCCGCACGACATATCACCAACGGTGAACAACCACAAGAACAACCCGATAATACACTTGTCCAAACCCAAATTAATCCGGATGGTACACGAACTCACCAAAAATATGACGAAAAAAAATGTTAAGTGAGTTTGCACGGTATATTACCCACAAGGAACAACCAATTAGTATGAGCGGTTGTTTGAGTTTTGCTCGTTTAGTTATTAGAGGTTGCGCTCAACCATTTTACAAACCATTTTATTATAGGAAAATGTCAAACGAAATTAAAGAACAATTTACTTACCGCAAAAATGAATTGATTGCCATATTTGCAACAGCACCATTTAAAGTAGCACTCACGTCCGATATTTGGACCGCCGGTAAACATGGTTTATCTTATATTTGTGTTACCGCACATTACATTGATGATAATTGGAAATTGCAAAAAAGAGTACTAAGTTTTCGGATTATAGAATACCCGCACACCAGCGAAGTAGTTTTTAATGCAATTTTGGGTGTTATGAATGAATTTAAATTGAAAAATGATTTCCAAAATAAAGTTTTCTCAATTTCTTTTGATAATGCTAGTAATAATGGTAAGGCCATAGAATATTTTTTGCGTTCATTATCTCCAATTGCGAATGGAGCTTTTTTTCACCAAAAATGTGCATGTCATGTTTTAAACCTCATCGTTAAGGCGGGACTTAAAACGCCCGGTGCTAATGATTTAATAACAAAATTTAAGAAGGCGGTAACTCATATTTTTACTAACGGCATTAGAAAACAAAGATTTCATGATATGTGTAGTAGAATGCAATTTACTAAATTAAGAGTGCCATGGGACGTAGATACCCATTGGAACTCAACTTATAGAATGTTGAAATAGTGTTTTCCTTACGCACATGCTATTAATGCAATTTTGAATGAGACGCCCGAGGGTATATAATTAGCTCTCTCGTCGGGTGAATGGGATCAATTGAACAAATTAATGAAATTTTTTGAAGTATTCTTCAAAGCGACGTTAGCATTGTCTTGCTCGTATAAACCGACCGCGCATGAGTTGCTTCACCACCTCTTACAAATCTCCCAAGTATATCATGAAATGAAAGGTACATTTTTAATTTCATATTTTTTTATCAATTTCGGTTTTCTTATTAATTTCGGTTTTATATTAATTTGGTTGTTTAATTTAATTTCGATTTTTTAATTTGATTTTTTTTCTTAGTTCTCGAAGACACCGACGCTTCTCTCGCTCCAATCGTAGGAGCCATGAAGGAGAAGTTTCTCAAATATTGGGAAGTCGTACCACCCCTCACGATTGTTGCAAATTGTCTCCATCCGACATACAAGAAGGTCTACACGGTAAGAATGCTACGAAAGTACTACACTAATTTGGACATTACGAACACAAATGTGGATCAAACCGTGAGCCAAGCGATTGAAGGGTTGTTCAATGCATACAACGCCCAAGTGAATGTCCAACAACCGGCTTCTACAAGTCAAATCTCGCGGTACATTTTTTTATTTCCGATTTATTTAATTAATTTCGGTTTTTTTTAAATTCAATTCGGTTTTCTTAATTTAAATTGGATTTTTAAACTTTATTTTGGATTTTTAATTTGAATCCGATTTTAATTAATTCGGATTTTTTAATTTCATTCGATTTTTTATTTCTTAAATTTTCATAGGACCCAATCGGGCGACAGATTATTGTCAATATTGGAGGACGATGGTTTGGATAGTATTATGTACAACGCCTCCAATGATTTACAAGTCTTTTGTTCCGTAAAGGGAATACCAGAGGAAACTGATGTTCTTGATTATTGGAAGGAAAACAAAAATGTTTTTCCAACTTTATATACTATGGCGCGGGACATATTTGCCGTTCCCGTTTCAACCGTGCCCTCCGAATCTTGTTTTAGTTCGGCAAATCGGATTCTTACCGATAAAAGGTAAATGCCTATATTTTTTTTTACATCTACACGATTTTTTTATTCATTTTAAATCACATTTTTTCTTTTACTTACTACATTTATTTTTTAATGATATTAGAAGCAAGTTGGGTCCAAAGGTTTTTGAGCGACTTGTATGCCTCAAGGATTGGATTGATGCGGAAAATCATGAGCAATATAAGGAAATAGAAGCATCTTTATCCGGCGCCGAAACTCAAGGGAGCGAGGAGCCGCCCTCAGATAATGAATGCGAACCCGAAGAAGAGACCGGCCAATGGTATATGAGATCGGTCAACTAAAAAGGTAGTTTCGGTTTCGGTACGAACTCTAACACACTATTCTATTTTCTTTTCGTTTTTCCAATTTATTAAACATTTTCTTACTTTTATAAATATTTACTAACATTTTTAAAAAAGTTAGAACTCCGCCTATGTTATTTTAGAATATCATAACATAGCCGGTCCCAAGCCCGGAATAAAAGAGGAGGGTAACTTTTTTTAAACAAATCAAATTAAAAAAAATTTGTTTTTCAAAATTAAAGTTTCGGATTTTTTTAAAAAAATTTGTTTTAAAACATATTTGATTTAAAAAAACTTTGTTTTGAAGAACTTTGTTTTAAAGAACTTTGTTTTAAAAAAATTTGTTTTAAACAAAACTTTGTTTTAAAAAGATTTTGGATTTTTAAGTTTCCGATTTTTTGAAAAATGCTTTGTTTTGAAAAAAAAAATTTGCTTCGGATTTTTTAAAAAAAATACTTTGTTTCTAAAAACTTTGTTTAAAAAAACGTTTGTTTTAAAATAACTTCGTTTTTATCGTTTCGGATTTTTAAAGTTTCGGGTTTTAACGTTCTTCGGAGTTCGGATTCTAAAAAAAAATTTGTTTTAAAATTTATTTCGTTTTTTTTTTGTGTTTTTACAAATATTATGTTTTAAAAAATTATTTTAAACATTTTCTAAAAAAATGTTAAAAAAAAAAACACGCCGGAATCCGCTCGAAAACGTCGGAAAATGTCGGAAACCGCCGGCGATCCGCCCGAAGCCGACAACCGCACTCGCCCCCCACTCGCCCCCCGCCCGCCCTTGCCCGCCCGTGCCCGACCTCGCCCGAAGGGCGAGGGGCGGGTAAGGGCATGGGTTTTTCCCCAAACCCGCAGGACCCTTCGCCCGTCGGACCCTTCGCACATCGGATCCGTCGCCCGCCGGACCCTTCGCCCATGGGACCCTTACCCGCCCTTTTGTCACAACACTACTGTCTTGTTTCCTTGTGGCCCATAAACAGCTGCTTTTATAGCCAGAAAAGGGAGCTAGAGGAGCTGCTGATGTGGCAACATCTCGGGCATCTAATTCATCAACGGTTGCGACTTGGCTTGTTGGAGAAGATGGCAATGTCACTGACATATATGCTGTTTGCGCTGTCATTTCTAATCAGCAGTCTCATCTTGCTGCCGACGCCGATAGTTTGCTCAGCCCGAAGTGTGTAAATTTATAGGACAAATGTTGTGTTCAGTTCGTGAAATTAGGATCGAACAAATCTTATTAAAATATGAACCGAAGTTACACTATGGTATTGTAAAAAATAATTTCAAAATAAATATAAATGAGACATCATATAAAAAAACAAATGAGTAAACGAATATGCAAAGTAAATAGATTAGAGTTATTTTTGATACAATCATACTTAATATCAAGTGTATATATATATATATATATATATATATATATATATAAAAGGGAGGGATATGTTTTTCATTTTTAAGATTTTTATGAATTTTTACAAATTTTTGAAATATCCAATTGTCAATATTGTCAAAATAAGTATTGTGAACTGATCTCTTCTCATATATAAATCATCATACTTAATTGGTGATTTATCATGGTGATGATGACATATTAAACATATATATTAAACTTATCAAGTATACATATTGAACATATATTGGCAATTTATATTAAGAGGTGTCACTTATTTATTGTTATCATAGCATTATGACATATTCACATATTATTTCCACTTTCATATTTTAGTGTCATGATATTAATTTGGTATTAAGAGTAAATCTACGGTGTTCTTAAGTTTACGGGGGTCTTCCGTAAGCTTAACACTATAAAAATATCAAACCATATCCAATTTTGATTTATATGGCTCAATAATTATTTATATCAAAATCTTAGAACGTTAAAAAAAAATTTATTTTCAGAGATTTTTAAGTATCAGATTTCTTAATAGCAACTATAAAATATTTATAAAATAATCGATGTTTTTAATTCATACGGCTATCTGCAATGAGACTGGTTAAGGCCCAAAATAGTCCAGAGAATGGGGTTGTACCCCTAAGTGACAATTTGCACTACATTAGCCCACTAAAGATTACTCCTAACCTCATTATTCATGATTTTCTATTGAAACCATATTATTCCAATTTTAGTTGTGTTATTGTACGCTTCGATTTCATTTTTCATTACGACAAGTTAAAAAAAACAGAGAACGAAAAATTGTAAATATATTTTGAGATAGCATCTTTAGATGTCAATGGATGGTACTTGAATTTGGATAATAGATCGACGTCCATTTGCAAAATCATATATAAGGAATCTGTAAGATTTATCCATTAAAAATTAGAGAATCCAAATATGAAGTCCAATTCACTTTTTAGCGAATTGTGAATTGGATTCAGATCATATTTTATATATAACATACTTATTAACATAGCAACATCTTACTTGAGATTAATCAGTAAATTCCAAGTGTTAGTCCTTGTTAATAAGTTCCCTTTGTATGTTTTCCTATTAGAAACGGATTCATGACGTTTTTATTTTTTGAATAGCAAATTGATATTCACCACTCCCTTTTCTTTGTAGGAGCTTAATTATGACATTTGTTTAAACAATATTGGTCGTTTTAGTTCCCTTTTCATGATGACAACACAACTTCATATTTACGTCATCCTTTTCTAGAAGGCCGTTAATTTATGTGAGCCAGTGTTACCTTTATTTAGCAGATCATCCGTTGATTTGCTAATAAAAAGTAGAAAAACAAGTAGAGTCAATTCCAATAAAATAGACTATTCATCCACTTTTTTTATAGTCTGATGCACATATGTATCTATCTGCTTATTATAATAGAATAAATGTTTGCTGAAAACCGTAGTGTACATGTTCATTGTAAAATGATATATATTGATCGAAAATATATAAATATTTACTGAAAAATAATATTTATTTATTGAAAATACAGTGAAACCGGTGGACGTACCTATTACTCTCAAAAGTATTCTGTGATGCAAGTAGAGTAGTAGACCCACAAAGATTTTTGTGTTCCTAAATTCCAAATTATTTCTAGTTCTAGTCAGTGTTTGTGTGTCAAAGGGGTTGGACGGTTGGTCGTTTGGTGGGACGTTTGAGGTGAGGTCGTTGGTGACTGCATTTTTTAATTTTTCCACACATCTTGTAATTAATATTGTACCTAACGAATAAAGATTTCTCTTGCTTTTGAATTTTTATGTGTAGTGATGATGCATTTTCACACAAATTTTTAAACACTAAGTTCACTAACTAATTATGATTTTATTTTATATTTTTTGTTTTGACATATATATATATATACCTAACATAACAATATATACTGACCTCAAGTGTTTTGAATTTGATTGAAATGTTAAATGCAAGTATTTACAGTTCCAACTGAACACTCGCTTTGAGATGAAATTGTATATAAACATATAATCACAGTTTAACACTTGCATATATATGCACATATACACTGATTCAAAAATATTGTCAGTTCAACTTTTTTTAGTAGTCTCTGGATAAAGACTTCACTCACAAAAATATATATACAAGTGATAATTAAGTCAATTAATTAGAAGGATCAGTCGTCAAGCACAAGTCAAATTAAAGTTGAACTGACCCACTACCCACGCCTAAAAAGTAATTATTTATATATACAAAATGAATTAACTTTTTTTATGAACTTAGATATTAACAAAAAAAATTCCATAGTAAATATATAGAAGTTTCATATGGGCAGACATTAGACAATCTTTCCCACTTGTTTTCCATTTTTATTTATTAAATTGATATATATTCAAATGAGATTTAAAGTTATTAAATTATCGATTTAGTTTTAATTAATAGTTTTGATTTGTAATCCATTTGAGTTTAAAGGGTTAAAAACATCATTTAAGTTTTTGAAGTTATATTGGTCTTAACATTTTGGTCCTTCATGTTTCAAACTAGTAATTTTCAAACCTTAAAAACTAATGTCATGTGTACCGTGTACGTAGAGATCCAATAATAACTACTTAATTATCTTGACAATCATGATAACCAATTTCACTTAAATGCATAAAAAAATGTTTTTAATTAAAAAATTGTCACAAACATGTTCATATACTTATAAATTAATTGTTTTTCGAATTTAATTCAATTTACGTGCCATTCTATTTTCTATCAATTGAAAAAACAAAATGAGGATACATTGTGGTGATGAGGTTCAATAAAACATCACTAGAAATTTCGAAGCTTTCACTTCCGTTTATTTCATCACAAAAAAAAAAAAAATAAAACATCACTAAATGCATTTAAACATACATGAATACATGATATAATATTGTAGCATAAGAATTTAATCCGAATTCGATAAACTAAATGCTAAACATAATTGTAGATAAGGCAATAAAAATTTAGGTAGTATTAGTATATATCGCATTTGAGTTTATCTGTCTGATTCATTGAACGCACATCAAAGTGTTATATGGCCTTCATTGTGAGAAGCTTTGAAAATATCAGTCAAATTTCTGATAGCCCTAGTTTACATAATATTCAATAAGTATCACATATATATATTACCTTAGAGATTTCTTACAACAGATATATAATAAAAAGAAATATGTAAAGTCCACCTATACAGTAGGTCATCTATCCACCCTCTCTTACAATTTTGATACACCACGTGCACTCATGTGCTTAGCACAGTTGCATAAATGTTTACCGGAAACCTGGAAACCGTTATGTATCTGTTCTCTAGAAAATGATATCTACTTATTAGAAAGATATAAATGTTCACTGAAAAATGATATCTGTTCATTGCAAAAACGATGGACCGGTGGATAAATAAAAAGGGTGGACGATACCTATTGCTCTATAATAAAATGGTATAATGTGAAACGATGGGTACATCTACACTTGAACAGTGGCAACATGTCCAAGACCAAGAAAGTTATGTATGAACATTCCTTACCAAATACTCAATACACTTATACACATAATCCTTAATTTATGCCCAAAAGTTAAACTGTAATCCAAAGCAAGAAATCATCATTAAAGCACAGGCTCTTTCAAATAAGATAACAAGAAAATAAAAAAAAAAAAACAAAAAGAAGTTACATACCGGAAATTTTCATCTATATATATATAAATATTATATATCAATTAATTCTCTTCAGAAAAATTATAAACTGAAAATTATCATTTCTAATTTTTTCCATTATTAATTATTTTATTATCAGACTCTACTAGCTGATCAGTAGTGGTTGACAAAAACATTATACTCCACCACGGCATCGCCGGCCTTGCCGAGCGAGTACGTCCGGGCTTGCACATACCCACGGGCAAACCGGAACAGCCCGCTCCCGCCCACAATCGGCATTTCGCGCACCGGAGAAAACACCTCGTTGTGTCCCAAGATAGCAATCGTGCTCCCGTTGTACTTCCCGTCCGTCAGAACGAAGTTCATCGTCATGAGGAGCCCGACTTTGTCCAGCCCGGCCGAGGCGTAGAACCCCTGCGCCCGACCAACTAGGGTCGAGTTGACATCCGGCCCAGTCGTCAACGGGTCGTCGATCATGACAATTGCACCGAAAAAAGATGGTGATTTCATGGTAGTTGGCGCCTGTGCTACCCGAATGGCAGTCGGGTTTGGACCGCTGACTATGTCGTGCCAGTAGAACCGAAAGTGGGTCTGTTTTTGCGCCGAGGCAAGAGAAACGGTCTTGCTGCTCATGACGTATCCGTCGGCTTGGTCGTGGGAAGTGACCGGCACTGAATTAGCAGCGAAAGAAAGGAATGTAAGTAGGAGAATGGTGTGAATGGAGGAGGAGGTAGATTGTGCCATGGGTGTTCTTTTTTGGTGGTGATTATTCGTTTGTTCTTGATTATAGAGGAGGTGGGTGTATATATGGCTCATTTTATAGAGGTTTATAATTGGATGGTATTTCTTGATGTGTCCGGTAAGTATAAAGGCTATAGAGTAGGGGACAATGATACTATGCCTCAATTTTTGTCCCCACAACCTTATGATGAGGTGACATATAGATCAGGAGGGTCATTTTTGTAAAATTTTCAGGGACGGAGGGTCATTTTTGTAAAATTTTTAGGGTTATTTTTGTAAATATTTTCAGATAGGGTCAATTTTATAAATATTCTTTGAAAAGGGGATATTTCTGTAAATTTTCTAAAAAGGGATATTTTGTAAATATTTGCCAACGCATCACATGGTGTGGGAGGCAAATGCAAGGGGAATATATATTTTTCTATATAGTAGATCACCCATCCACCCCCTCTTACAGTTTTAACACACCACGTGCACCTATACATGTGCTTGTGTACCACAATTATATAAATGAAAATCGTAGTATATATCTGTTCACTGCAAAATGATATCTATTAATTGGAAATACATATAAATGTTTACTGAAAATGATATTTATTCATTGAAAATACGGTGGATTGGTGGATAAGTAAAAAGAGTGGACGCTATCTACTACTCTTGTATCATCTATATATAGACTATAGGTGTGAACAAACAGACCGCAATACTATGGTTGTTGGGCAAGGCGTTTGATTATTCTTTCCTTGAGGAAAAATAGGAGTCGTGCATGTTTTATATATGTGTATATCAGTATATTCTTTCCCAAATATAAAGGTGTTGTTAATTCGTTTTCTTAAGTTCTAACAGACATTTGCCCTGCCCAGGCTGCCCTCTCCTGCCCTGCCCTGCCCTGCCCTTGGTTTCGTTTTAATTAAAATAATTATTACAGCGCAGTTTTCTTATGCACAGCACTGGTTAAACCTACAACCACTTTTATAATTTATTGTTTGTACTCTATTCCAGAGATGTCTACTTCCTCCGTCCACAGTTAAATGAATTTATACCCTTTACAACTTATCCACAATTAAATGAATTTATACCCTTTGTTTGAATCAACTTTCTTCCTAAAAAATATATATATATATTACGAAATTCCCGAAATGCCCCTCGTCTCCTTCTAAGAATGTTCACTTTTCTACTAATTGAGGGCATAAAAGTAATTTCACTCTTCCACTATTTCTTTTGATTTTTGCTACAAATTCATTCTTTTGTGGACAGAGGAAGTATTAAAGTTGGCATTAATTGAGTGTTGCTTGAGGCAATAATTTATTGAAAGCTTCATTGTACAATGGATGTTAGGCACTTCATTGAGTCATTGATTCACTCCTGATTAAATAATAAATTATACTAGTAACCTTACCGTAGCAGACTCTATCAATTTCGTACATCACAGGCCTTGAATGGTATAATTTAATAGACTAATATTGTACAAGGAGCTGAACTGTCATTATTGTTAAAAAAAAAAAGACATTGACTGAATCTATATGTTATAGAAAAAGGTACTCCTTCAATTTTCTTTTTGTTAGGAAACTTATGAGTTAGTTTTTCTTAGGTACCTGGCACATGGGACTACAACAGATTATATGTATGATATTGCTAAAGTCCCAATGGCTTTTACCTTTGAGGTTAGTTATTGGCATGTTAATTTCTATTGTCATTTACTATTGATTCATTTTGCATTTTAATACACACAAGTAGGAATTAGCAAGCATTTCTTTCTCTCAAAGGTTTCGGCTGTATGATATCCTCTATGACTTGTAGATATACGGAGATGCATCAGCCTCTTCCAAGTGATTGCTTCAGGATGTTCAATCCCATCGAAGAGGCTGATGCATCTCCGTATGAACATGCCAGATTGAAACCTTCAGATTGAAATCTTTTATGTTCCAGGTAAGAAATTTCCATAGTGAAAATGTTGGTGATGTTAATAAATAAATATGACAGCGCAAGGATGCTTAATAAAATCATGATATATATGTACACAATGCTAGTGCCCCCAAGGGTATTGTAAGCTACGATAACAACATTAAATAAATAATAATTACACTGGCACACAAAATGCAATACACAGATATATATCATTGCAGTCATTTTCCTTTTTATATTAAATGAGGTTGTAAATCTACCCACATCAGTTCATATCAAAGCTATTTGCTCGAGTTCTGAAATTCTATAATTAGACCTGACAGTGATATCAGCAGGTTCGTCTATTTGTTTGATGATCTCTAAAAATAATTATATGTCATATTGGCCTTTTAGCTTGTGAATTGTGATCGACAAATGGTGTCTTCCTGTGTTCGATTATAAAAGTCATAATAGGGAGAGAGGCAAAGACGGGTTTGAACTTGCACTTCAAGAATTGAGGAATTACTTCCGTTTGTTCTTCCTGTCCAGGGTATTATATACTCATGTTCATGTTCTGTTCAAGAATCACAAAGAACAAACTAAAAGATTTCAATCTGGCATTGGATGGATCATAAATAAACACGAACATCTTGTTTTTGTTTTTGTTGATTTTGTTTTTTTAATTATTAGGGGGGTTTGAAGCTGTGATGTAGTTGTCTAGATTGCTGTAGTACTTTCAACTTTGAAGACACATCGAAAGCATACTAATTTCTTTGTTGTGCTTAGAGGTGGCAGAACTCGACCTGACCCGAGAAACCCGCCCGACCCAATCCGACTCGAACCCGATCCGATCCAAAATTTTTAGAAAGTCAAACTGACCTGACCCGAACTCGACCTAACCCGAGATCAATAGTATCCAATCCAACTCAAATCAATGTACGATCCAAAAAAAATAGATATTAAAATTGATCCGATCCGACTCGAGATATTCTAGAATGTCAAACTGATCCGAACCCGAACCCGACCCGCTTGCCCGATTTGTCACCTCTAGTTGTGCATGTTCCAAATGAAAACAGGCCCAAATCTGTTACCAAGCAATAATGAGAACCACTTCAAAATTAGTTTCACAAGGCCGGACTGCGTCTGTGTTGGCCTTTTCCCTCAAACACACACATATAGATTTTTTTTTATTTGAATTATGAGTCTGGATACGGTGATACCATAGTTGATACTAAGATAGTTGATCGGTCAAACATTCAACAAGAAACATTTATTTGAGAATTCTCATTGCTATAACTTGAATAATAGTTGCTACTAAGATAGTTAACTGGTCAAACATTCAACAAGGAACATTTATTTGAGAATTCTCATTGTTATAACTTGAATACTCATTGGTATAAGTTGAATAATTAGTACTAAAATTTGAATACTGACCATATTTTTCAGCTTGAATACTCGTTGCTATAACTTGAATACTAACATAACTTGAATTCTCATTGGTATAACTTGAATATCTACTACTAAAACTTGAATACTGACATATTTTTCAGCTTGAACAATCATTGCTATAACTTGAATATTGACATAACTTGAATTCTCATTGATATAACTTGAATACCTATTGGTATAACTTGAATAGTTACTACTAAAACTTGAATACTTGAATACTGACATAACTTAAATTCTCATTGGTATAAGTTGAATTCTCATTGGTATAACTTGAATACCTATTGGTATAACTTGAATACTCATCGGTATAACTTGAATACCTATTGATCTAATTTGAACACCAACCAATTGCAAGCGAACCGAGAATTGACAGAGAGAAGAAGACCAGAGAGGAGAAGTTAGAGAACAAAGAGAGAAGAAGAGAACGATAGAAGAAGAAGATCAGAGAGGAGTGGGAGAATTAAAGGAAGGAGATCGGAGAGGAGAAATTCGCACCATGAGAGGATAACGACGGGAGGGGAAATAAACCAGAGAGGAGATCGTAGATGATGATCGGAGAGGAGTTCGCGCCATGAGAGGATGAGATCGGAGAGGAGATCGGAGAGAAGAAGATCAGAGAAGAAGGAGATCGGAGATGAGAAGTTCGTGATTTGATTTGATTGATTTTGAATTTCATTGAACCGACGTTAGACCGAAAAAAAAACCATCCAGTTTTATAGTATCAAACACGATATCAACATAGAATTTTCCTTGAATTATATACAAAACTTCTCTTTCTTATTTTCTTTTTCTTATATAAATAAATGGCTTCAACTGTAACTCCGTAAGCGCCATTTTCCTTTTCATACTTGACCACACAATTCTTACTTCTTAGGCTTCGAAATGACCCATTATGTAAAACTTTTTTTTTTCATCTTTTAGGCGAGTGCTTATCCTCTAACATATTTTCATTCTTCACGTAGACCATTGAATCACCTCGGGATTTGGGTCAGCACGAATCTCGAGGGAGATCTAACGGCCCACGTGAAGAATGGCACATGCCATATGTTAGGAGATGTGAAATCCTTTTAGGCCCGTTCCTCAATAAAACAAGAGTTCAATTTTAATTCGCAACGTTAAGTCGAGCTCTTTTGCTTGAACCAATTTAAAAAAACTCGTTTTAATCAAATTGTCAGAAGTAAAACATACGAATAAAATTGTTGTACATTTTTTAATTAATTTGGATTAATTATATCATTCTCTTTAACTACAAATTAAAGCTTACAACCTGAATAAATACATAACACGACCATGCACAGACCAAAAGAAGTATGCGAAGTTTATTATCCTCCTGTTAAGTTTATTTATAGAAAGAAAAAAAAAAACCAACAACAATTGAGCTTATTCGACCAATTATAAACATACAAAACTCACCAAAAATTCCAAAATATTATTGCTGGCATATATATTTGCCTTTTGTTGAGATATACAAATACAAGTAGACATCTTAATTATGCCATGATAATTCACTAATCCTGCTTTTATTTTATTTTATTTTATTTCCAGAATGAACACAAGACCAGCTAATTATATAACTAGTTGCTTAATTAATTACCTACAAACCCCTAATTAATTAATTATATATATAACAATTAATCAACAATTACCAGTAGTGAACATAATCCTCTCTTTTGCATACGAAAAGCGCCGAGCAGACGTCAACGAACGCTTCGAGTATGGCCTGACGATGCTCGCGTGAGTTCATGGAGATGTAGCAGTTCAGGAGGCCCTTGAGCTCCTTCGGCTCGACGAGGCCTTTACACGTGATCACCTCCATGATCGAGTCTCGAAAATCCTCCCTCGGGTCGTACGAGTCGCGCTCCATCGCGACCAAGACAACGTACTTCTTGACCTCACTGGTGCTGCATATGCTACTCCATGGCTTGTTAAACGTTTTGCCGATGAATCCGTCTCGTTTCCGCCTCTGGCTGGTCCCGATTTGGCGCGAGTTCTCGTCGATAATGTGCTCGAGCCGTGCTTGCACCATGCCGTGCGCCATGTTGGAGAGGCCGCTAATCAGTTCGGCGTCTTCCGATGATGACCCGACCGGTAATTCGGAACAGGAAGTGGCGGAAGAAACACTGAGCCGACTCGAACCGCAACACAACGCACGACACCGGTTTCTGCCGGAGTTCTGCTGTTGGCATGTCTGGCTCTTTGCTTTAATGCTCTTGCTCTTGTTGCTCTTGATCATCTTCTTCTTCCCCATGAAGATTTGCATGATCTCCTCTAGCTCTCTCTCTCTCTCTACCTCTGTGCTAATTATCTCTCTCTCTAATTAATCTGCTCATCTCATTTGATTAATTAAGAAATAACATGTAGAGTCCACCCTATCAAGTAGGCCACCCAGTCACTCGTCTTACAGTTTCGACACAATGTTGCAATAAATGTGCACTGGAAATCGTAGTATATCTGTAATTTACTGGAAAATGACATCTATTAATTAATCGGAAATGTATAATTGTTTACCAAAAAATAATATTTGTTTCTTAAAAATACAGTAGACCGGTAGATAAGTAAAAAGAGTGGACGATACCTACTGTTCTTAATTAACTAATAAGCCTAGCTAGCTTATAGCACAAAAGGGCATGCATATATACGGTAAAGACTAAAGACTAAAGAGAGTGCTCCCCATGTGGAGAATGTATGTGTGATTGGATAATGCAGCCTTTTGGTATTTTAGGGTACGTTCTATTGGTTTTCTATGGTTCCTATCTCTGCAGAATATAGTTGTGTTAGATGTTATTTCCATGAACAATGAGTTTATTTTCAATCTTGAATATCATACAGTGAGATTTTATTTTCATGAACATTATTTGAGTTTTCAATCTTGATCACAGCAATTTTAGGAGACTTTTGCAACAGATAATTGATGCGAAATGGTACTTAATTAATTGCAAGAGCATATATTTTTGTCTTGTAAGCTTTTAGTTTAAGTTTCTAATTAAATGAAGTAAAAATAAACAATATAATTGTTAATATTAGATAATTTAAGGTGTTTTTTTATTAAGGAAAACTGCAGTTAGCGTTCGCAATGTTTTCTCAGAGTGAAACTGATATATAGATATAAAAAAGATACTAAAACTGATATGAACTATATTAATATCATTTAAATACGTAGATATTCAAATTAACTCATGAAATTTAAATATATATTCAAATTTGAGAAGTTGAACTTCTTTGTATAATATATCTCACAATACTCTCTATATAAAGTAAATTGCATATTGAAACCAACAATTTGAATATTTATCTATTTAATGTGAAAATTTGACTCATTTTTGGTATTTCTATAACATTTTTCTTCTCATAATTATAAGGAAAATTTGATATGTAAAAAAAACAAAAAGAAATAATGGAACAAAAATTGATTGAAGTGAGAAAGGCATGCAGCACAGCAAAGCCTGCATGAGGAAGAATCATATGAGAACAATTGATGAAAGCAAACAATTAATACCCTTTATGGAATGAATGAAGTCATAGTGTCTCCTATTTTCCCAACTTGAGAGATTTTAATTATCTATATTATGATTAAAAGCCAACTAATTCTTAATTATCTTCAGCCTAGTCTAGTGTAATTATATATATAGGCAATTAATATATTGAATTATTTGTTATAAAAGCTGACTCTAGTGTGTTTTACAGAGTGTATGTTCTTCCTTGCCTAGGCTTTTTGGCTTCGGATAAAAATAGACGGTCTGTTTAATTATTTTATATATTTATGAAACATGTATATATTAAAACTACAATTTTCACAATTATAAATTTACATGTCATTTTTTTTAAAAAAAAAAATCATTCATTCTAAACTGGATGAGCAATGTAAAATAATGTTTTTTCTTGATAGGAAAAGTAAAAGAAATTTACAAATTTAAATCTTTATTTCAGTTCAAGTTATATACGACAATAGTTTTGGAGATACTACAATTATCCCTACGAAATTAATAACATTTCAATTTTTTATTTATGTTTGTTTCTTCTAGTTTCATATAGAGGATTAATATTGCACAAGGTACAAAATAAATAGTTTCTGGTGGTAAAATAAGGTCGAACATATATTTAGGCCCAATATTTCATTTTTATTTTTATTTTTATTGTTGCCAAATAGCTTGCTTATTGTTGATCGCTTATGATTATAGTATAAATTTTTATGTACACAATAAGCATGTGTTCTATGCCCTTCACAAATTATCATCCCAAATAAAAAAAACAAAAGCATCCACCGCTTTTGCAACATGTCTAGTACTGTCTGAATAATTAAATTTAATTAACAGCTGTTGTTTGAACTTGATTATATTTTATATATTCCAAAATGAGAAGGCATGCTCCACTTTACCTTATGCATGCATGTAGGGGTGTCAAACATACGAAACGATCACGTAAATAGATTTTTGCATCTTTCGTTGTGTTTAACAGACGCAAATAAAATGCATTGCGCGTTGCGTTGCATTAACTAAAAGAAATCAAAATTCCTTGCGTCTTCTGTTACGTTATATTTAACGAAACAAAATGCAACTGCGTTCAAAGACACAAATTTTTATACAGTTTTTTTTTTTGGAAACAAACTTGCATATCATTGTATGAAAATAGAAATAAATACATAAAAATCATAATAACCGAAAAACACCTCCAACAGTCGAGTTGCACTAGACCCTAAACCCTATTCCGCTGCACTACGTGTACCAGTACCAACAACCAATACCAGTGTGTACCTGTAACCAACTCGTGTACCAGTAACAATAACCAGTGTATCAATATCAATGTCAATAACCAATATCAGATCCGCACAATTCCGAAAAAGCTCGAAAAATTGACAAACAAAGACAAGCTGACCTATGTATTACTCAATAGTAGCAACTCTTTCTGAATTTCGAACGATATAACGCAAATAAACGAAAAGATACAACCGATTTGCGTCTTGCGTTTCGTTTTTTTAACGCAATAGACGAGCGTTGCGTCTTCCATCCTGTTTTTTAAACGCAACCAAGAACCTTTGCGTCTTGTGTTTCTTTTGGACGAAACGAAACGAAATAACGCAAAAACGCGTTGCATTGACAGCCCTACATGCATGCTAACTTTCAACAAATTTATTAAAACCTTACTTGCAGGTGGACGTGTGTACCAGACCTAATTTTAGAAAGAGGATAGCTTCATATATATATAGAGTAAAACTAGTGTGCTCCTAAGAGCACGGAGGCCTCCTGTGCTCCTAACTCAAAATCATACTAAACCATCACGAAATTTTGATTTATGGTTCTCATTAAATTCTTTATATAAAATCTCCTATCATGCAAAAATTTTCTATGTTTTGAAATTTTTTAGGATTGCATCAAAATAATAATAAAGTAATGCATAAAATTATGTCATCTTTAAAAAACCAAAACAAATACTTAGAAAACTCAAAAAATGGAAAATTTTTGTATCTTAGGAGATTTTTATATAAAGAATTTAATGAGAACCATAAATCAAAATTTCGTGATGGTTTAGTATGATTTTTGAGTTAGGAGCACGGGAGGCCTCCGTGCTCCTAGGAACACGATAGTTTTACTCTATATATATATATAGTAAAACTATGGTGCTCCTAAGAGCACGGAGGCCTCCCGTGCTCCTAGCTCAAAAATCATATTAAACCATCTCGAAATTTCGATTTATGGGTCTCATTAAATTCTTTATATCAAAATATCATAGGATACAAATTTTCCATTTTTTGAGATTTTTAAGTATTTGTTTTGTATTTTTTGAAGATGACATAGTTTTATACATTATTTTATTATTATTTTGAGGTCATTCTAAAAAATTTCAAAACATATACTTAAGAAACTCAAAAAATGGAAAATTTTTGTATCTTAAGAGATTTTGATATAAAGAATTTAATGAGAGTGATAAATCAAAATTTTATGATGGTTTAGTATGATTTTTGAGTTAGGAGCACGGGAGGCCTCCGTGCTCTTAGGAGCACGGAGGATTTACTATATATATATATATACCCTTATAAAATATAAGTACTTTTTAAAAAAATATATGTGCTTAACTAAAATATAATTTTGTTTGTCCATTATGCAAAACCAGCTGATATATAAAAACCATTTTCAAGAGGAGTACTATGCAAGAGTTATTATTTATTTTTCTATTATCAGAATTTAGTAGATATGTTTACTTAAGAACCAGCCTTTGATCTAGTGGCTAAATGAAATGTTCTTCATGTGGGAGGTCACAGATTCGAAACCCGGATAGAAAGTCTTTTGTAAACATTTAAATTTGAGTGGCTTGACCCTTCTCTTTATCTTAAAAAATGGTGTGTACTGTAAATTCATTATGCAAGGAACAAGAGGCAAGGATTGCATTGTGGAGCCCTATTTGATTTTGGAAGAAAAGCAGACAGCAAATCCATCCCCACTGGTGACTCACTTACATGTACTCATGGTGCACTAAACAATTACATATTAATTGGTCCTGTCGGAATCTAATCATTATTATTAGCAATTTTAAGCGAGATTAGCACACAATTTGGTACGTACACAGTAGGCTGTTAATTATGGACACTTTTCCAAGGGGTAAACGATGGGAAATAAAGAATTAGAGGAATGCAACAAAATTGAAAATATTTGTACCAAGGTACCGGTACATATCGAAGCAAGCTAAAATGAGTCCCTTCACAATTTGTAAATGCAGGCATTCACAATACAATAATAGGAGTAATCACGGTATTTTTAATTCAAATCGAGTATTTCTAAACAACGTAACTACATCTTTTTTTTTTTTTTTCCAAATTTTTCTTGAGTTCAGAGGTGCATTTGGAAATGTTTATTTTGATTTATTTATTTTTTTTTTTTTGGTTTGTTTGACAAGTGTCGTGATTATCCCATTCCGCAAATGTGTTTAGTTTACAGTGTGAATGCCTTATATTTTACATTGTAGGAATATAATTGTTTAATATCTCAAATCAGGGTATAGACGCTTAAACTTTTTTTTTTTTTTTTTTTTTTTTAGGGTTAGACAAAAAAATTTCCCAGAAGTTGGGTAGACTAGAAATGAAATCAACCAACCAAATTAACTTTTTACGACAACAGCTGAATTTTGACGTTTGTCTCGCCAAATATCCACTAGGCATAATGCATCAAGTTTTCTAAATTCTAATTTTGCAAACTATGTAGTATGTTCTCTTTATTCAGATATTCCTTCTGATGCAAGGTACAAGACAAACAGTTTACTGCGATTCTGCAAAGCTTTCTTGAAGGAACAGCAACAAATGTCATCCAATTTGCTTTCATGTGTTGCTGTAAACCTTGTTAACAGAAAACCAAAAAGTGGGAATTTAAAATTCTAGCTTCAGCATATCTACTGATATATGCAAGAAACCATAGAATGCACTGGTAACTGAAGCTCAGGAAACAGAGATGGCCATGATCTTATGGAAGTTCAATCCTCTCTATAAGAATCTAACAATAAAGAACCAATCTAGTCCTAATAGTACACAACAACATTAATGGCGTAATCGCCCCCTCTGCAAACATTTAAACAACGAGCCCCCCAACACACACGCCCACACAATTACAACAGCCCGGCTCTATTACCATGCCTCCTACGACGCGCTCGCTGAGGTCTTGCAGGGACAATCACATCCCCATCACTCGACCAAGCATCATCACTCTCAACCTCGTCACTGTCCAAATCAATAGCATTGTCCCGGGTATTCCCGTCTATTCCCGATTCTCTACGCTCACTATTACTGTTCTCTCTATGCCCCCTCCTCATCCTCATAAGCCTCGCTCCCTCCCTCAGGAAAAAATAAAACAGGTTCCTATTGTCACCCCTGCCCCCGCCTCGACCCACCTCAGAGTCTGTGTCACTGCTATTATTACCACTGCTCATGTCAATCACATAGTCACCAAAAACAACTGAATGGGGCATTGCCGACCGAATAGCGCTCATCACATCTTCCCTTTCCCTTTCTCTCTCGAAGGATCGCCATCTCTGCTGCTGAACTGGGTCCACCTGACGAGTCTTAACAGATGGGTGGGCAGCTTTGATGTGATCGCGGAGTTGCTTGTAACTGCCTCTGAATGAACAGCCGTCATGAGCACAGTTACGCTTCTTGCGGTTGAGATACTTACGGGCAGGTGCTACCACTGTCCAGCCCTTGACCTGGCCCCGGCAGAGAGGGCATGCCAGCTCAACAGCCTGACCTGATTCCTTTACCAGCCCAACACCGGGGATGCTACAATCAATTTGATTTTGATCCTGCATTATATTTTTTCAGTTATATATAAATGTATCAAGCATCTACGATCATTATTATATCAATATAATGAGTCAGATAATTTAAATACTGATTGGATGTGATGCACCAAGGATACTGCTAATAAATAAATGCTGCAAGCTGTATGTTCCACATTTTGGGTGTGTTTGGCAACCCATTTTGAATAGCCTCTTCCGGAATAGTGTGCTATTTCTAGAAATTGCAACCCTATAAATACCAATATAGAAAATAACACATTTGTATTTCTGAAAATTGCAATTATCTTTGGATAACGTGTAAAATAAATCTAAATGTCAAATCAGAGAAAAGCACAATTCAAGACTTTACAATCAGCTAACTCCATGTTTGATTGAATTCAGTGATGTTTGGGTTTGAAATATAGGAAATAAGAGCTTGCTACAAACAGGAGCAGCCATCAACAGTTGGACATCTTAGACGTAAATATTAAAGATCAGTTGAACATCTTAGATATTTGTGTTTTCAGTGCCTAAAGTTTTAGAGATTCCCATTTTACTACCCAAAATTTCTAATTTGGACCATAATAAATCAAAATATTCCATCCTTTTATCTAAAGTACCGTCTTTGTGGCATCAGTCCGTTGCTTTAGTTTACAAAAATGTCCTGATCAATACTGACACTGAATAATTACTGTAATTAACATGCCATAATATGCTACACTTCTATTACTTTTCTACAGGAGGGTGACAAAATCTTTGAATGGCTGTCGAAGTTGTTCAAGTACTAAAATGGGAACTGTAAAGCTAACAGAAATTTGCTGGTATTACCTTAAGACATGGTTGGTACAATATGCAAACAAAAACATTTAGCCATGCCTAATTGTGTATTAACAGAGATGGAAAATAAGTACCTTCGAGTAGGCCTTCTTGAACTGGGCAAGGCAGTTTGAGAGGCGGGGACCGGTGCCACACATATAAGGTCGGCAGCCTTTCTCATGCGAAGAACACAGAAGCAGCACTGCATTGTGGGGTCGCTCCATGCACACGGAACACATAGCATCTTCCCAGTCTCTTTTCTCCTTTGCTTCTATTTTTAGGCTTTCAAAAGGCTTTTTGGCCTTTTGAATTGTTTTTGATTTTTTGGTCACTCCCGGGAATTGTTGGTTCAGCTTTTTTGGAAACCGTGTTGCAATTGGAGTCCTTCCCATCTTTTCTTGCACACAATCAAACAAAATATTAGCTCCTTGTTTCTTCTGGACAAAAATATTGGTCTTCTCTGGTTTTTCTGTCATTTCTATAACCAAATGCACTTGAGGTTGATTTTTAAAAAACTGATAGTAAGTTGGACCTGAATGGGTTGTACAGAATCACTATGAGGTTTCATTGGGATTAATTTTAAAACCAAGCAACATTATTTTTAATAGTTATCACACTGCAACAATATAGCTAAACTCGGTACTTCTACTGGCAAGTAACAGCCATTGTGCAATCCAATCTACGAACACGATATGAAATTACATTACGACTGATACCGTACCAGATAAATAATGCGCATAGGACTGACAAGATTGCAAACTTAAGTCAGCCTCAAGTCCAACAGAATGCATTAATTACAGAAATTTCAATTCTGTTTTATCACTGCCAATCTTATCTTCCCTTATAGACAAGCTCAATCGAACCTCCATTTCAACTTTCAAGCTCGAACATTGCTTTCGTTTGAACCCGAAATGGTCAAGTATGCTAATATCTCACAGTAGACGATAAAAACCAGTAACATGTAAAGACAATAAAATTTAAAAAGAAAAATCTTCTTCCGGCTAACCTAAAAACTCTAACATCCACAGGACAAAAGAAACAGCCACCAAAACCTTCTGATCTTAGTATTAAAAGGAAAATATGTGGTTGACACAAATTAGAAAAGTAAAAGCTACTCAACAGTTGGTACTAAAACACAAAGAAATAACCAGCTTTTGTAGTGTGGGTTCCCCATGTCAGTTACCAGTAACACAGTTCAGGCGCACTCCGCCATCCCCGACTGAGACGAACTAACCGGACAACACAGATATGCTCAGATTCGGTTCGAAAGAGAGCTCAGTGACTGTACGAAGTACCTTACCTCGCAAGGGAACTCACGGGAGGCGGGGGATCGGGCGGCCGGCGAGGGCTAGGGTTTGCTCCGGGGGGAGACGGACGGGCACGGTCGCACGGAGAGATCGAGGCTTTTGTTTTGCTGGGGTTTTGCGATACACGACAAAAAGAAACAGAAACAAAAGAAAGAGAGAAAGAGAGAATGAAATGGAGGGCTCCAGATCGAATTGATATCCCCTGCTGTACTGCGTTGTGCAGTTCACAGCGTCAGCCGTTGGGTCGTCTCGAGATATGCGCTGAAACGATTCTCAAGACAATCCAACGGCTGTAGACTTTAACTGCGTAATGCAGTATGTCAGGGGATATGAATTCGTCGAGATCGAGATGTGCCGAGACCGAGTCGGTATCTGCTGTTATTCTCTTAGAACAGCAGGACCACGCTGTTGTTCCAATATGGGCCGTTAGATCGAAACGTACGGACCTAGTTGGTCCAGTTTAGATTATAGGGTGCCGTATTTTGATTAATGTTGTCCGTTGATTATGATCCGACGGTTTTAATTGGATAAAAGGACCACTTAGGATAACAGCGGATGTGAAGTCCACCGGGGCCGAGGCGGTGCACCAGGGCTTGGTCTGCAAGTACAAAGCGGAACGGTGAGTGGGTTGATGGGCCCGGTTGTCATAGAGACGTGTCTGTGAGATGATAATGGACGGTGTGCATGCGGTGCGGCGGATGTGGGTGCAGATTTGAGTTGAGAGGGGTAGTTTCGGACTAAAAAACCAGGTCGTGTTTTCAAATTAGAATTTTGAATCGAATCGAATTAAATTTGATCGGAATTGAATTTTGACTTAATCGAGTTAAAACTAAACCGAACTCAAGCTAAATCGAACTCAAACTAAATTGAGTGAATTAGCTCGAACTCGAACTGAACTCTGAGCTCCAAACTAGCCCAATTTTTATAATTTTATATTTCTTTCCATATTATGATAAATAATTAGAGATAAAATAACTATATTATTTTTCCTTCTCGATAATATAAATTAATTATATGTAACTTTATTAATTTATTACCATTATTATCTTATTATATTATGACTATTATTTCACTATTATTAGTATTATTATTGTTCGTTCTTTATTTATTTATCTTATTTTTCCTAACATCATTGGTAGTATTGTTATGTAGTATCATTCTCATTACTATTATTATCATTATTACTATTATTATTATTATTATTATTATTATCATCATCATCATCATTATTATCATTTTACTATACTATTATTTTTACTATCGGAATACTATTATTTTTAAGATCATCTTTTTGTCACCGCTATCACTACTTGGTTTCATTTCTAATCTACCCCAACTTGTTCGGGACTAAAGGCTTGGTTGTTGTTGTTGTAACTTTATTAATTTAATAATAAACTATGGCTAAAATTTTTGGTATTTTATTAACTCAACAATAAAATAAATATATTTTATTAATCAAAAAATAAAATAGGTATATTATTGCAAACAATTTTTTATTAAACATTTCAAAATATGTGGAAATTATTATATATCGGCTATTACGAATCGAATCAAGAAAATATCGAGCCGAACTAAATCGAATTGCTGACGAAAAATCGAACTCGAGCCAGACCAAACCAAACCCGAGCGAGCTACGAACTACAAACTTTTTTGCCAGATAGGCCCATGACCATGACATGAGCCGTGGGGGGCCAACATTGTAATGTGATGTCTTATTTTTTTTTTTTATTTTGTTCTCTTTTCTGTTGATACTGATGTCTTATATATTGGAATATATTAGTTTCACTAGCGGAAACAACATGAAAAGTTGATTAATTTAAATCTCGCAATTTCCATATTGATTTAAATGTTTGTGAGAAGATTGTTGAGCTAAATTTATGAACTTTTCAACCGAAATAAAAATTGTATAATAAATAATTAAATATAGAAGATACAATGCGTGAGTTTTGACGGTCTTTAACCAATAAAATCAAAATTAATTAGAAAACGTGAATAATTAATTCATGTTACGACTTGAAACATTCTTAATAGATTTTTTTTTTTAAATTAGATTTATATCTTATCACTTGGTTTTTTTTCTTTTTCTTTTTAGAATATCTTATCACTTAAAGGGGGAGTGAGCACTAGGGAAGGGAGAGGGGTGACCAAGTTCGATTTTGTCTGCCTTGATAGCTTAACTTAGTTGAAATATTTTAAGAAAATAAACACATTATTCCAAAATAAAAAAAAATGATCATATTTTTCTTTTTTGAAAAGATTGACAGCTGCCATGACAACACTACAAGATGGGTATATGCTTGACTTGAACTAATTAGTAATTAGAGGAGCTAATTATGCGTTGCGTACCGAACATGTGAAAACAATAAAAGAAAAAAAAAAAAAAGAGGACATCATAGGGTCATAGACATCTTCAAAATATTTAAAATTGATGGACGAATGAGAACGCACCACGTCCCGTTCTCGAACCTGTCACCGTCTTCTTTTCCACTTTCCTCCTGAGATGCATTATGAAGGTCACAGCGTAAACCGTTGGATTGTCTCGCGATTCGTTCTAGTGCGGATCTCGAGACGATCCGATGGCTGGTGCTGTGAACTGCACGGTGCAGTAAGTTAGGGGATGAGCACAATGCAGAAAGGATGTGAACTCCGAGTGCTCATCCTCTGTAGCGCTGCATCGTGTAGCGCAAGACGTGAACCGTTGGATCATCTCGAGATTCGAGTCAGCACAGGTCTTGAGATGATCTAACGGTTTACATCCTGCGCTACACAATGCAGCGCTGCAGAGGATATGGAATCGTGAACTCCTCGGCTCAGTCCGAAAACGACGATGATCTTCTCTGACTCTGCGCCATTTCTTCAGCGCCCTCGCGCCAAATTGGCGCCAGCGACTGAAGATCCTCCTACTGCTGAGCTTAGCTTAGCTTAACAGAACAGAGCACGAGAAAAGAAAAAAAGGCGCTCTCTTTCTTATCTTCCCTTCCCTTCTCGTTCCCCTTGCATAAGAGCATCGATCCGTCACATTCCCGATTTAGCAAAACAACACAAGTCACACATTCGTTCAACCAACACGCTCACTCCCAATCGCCCCAATTCAGACCGATCGCCGATTTCCAGGTCGAATTGGGGGGCAGGCAGCCGATCGCAGGGATGCCGTCGTTCTCCGCAATGCAGAGGGAGCCGCTGCTGCAGAAGGCGCCCCTCGGTGCCCGGTCGCTGGTTAACAGGAGAATGCTGGAGCGGTCCAAGTCCCGGAAGGACGACGAGCTCAAGCTCTTCCGCTACTTCCTCCGCTACCTCTGCGCCGACCTCACCTGCTGCACTTTATTGCCCGTCTCCGCCGCCGTGCCCTCCTGGCTCGTCTTCTCCCTCGTCGCCGTCGTCGTCCCCATCACCTCCTGCGTTCTCCTCGGCCATCTCCACCCCTACGATCTCGCCTTCCAGGTCTATCTATTACCTGCCATCCTCCCCTCGTCCCAATTCAACCTGGTATTTATATGCTTAATTCATGATGCTAATTAATTCTGAAATGCAGATACCCCTGACGGTTGCCGCCGGATTGGCGTTCAATTCCCTGAACACTCTCTGCCGCAAGTACGGCCTCCGCCGCTCCCTCTTCTTCGATCAGCTGATGAAGGACAGCCTCAAGGTGCAAAGAGAGAACGATAAACTGCTCCAGAAGGAACTTAATACCCTGAATTATTGCCTCCTGATACCCATTGCTACGATCGACGGCTTCTACAAGGCATACTGGTAAATTACAATTAAGGGTTTTCTTGTACCAGTAATGCACATTCAACCTGCAGCTGACACTAGGCATAATGCAAAATGTTGGTTCATACAGGATTTGCTTGCAATTATAGAAAATGGAGGCAATTTGTACTTTAAGTTATTATTGGATTTCAAATCTTGTTGCTTCAACATTGTGCTGTACATTTGTGAGAAGAATCTTAGCACAGACGTAAACCTACATGTATCAAATGTAACTGTAACTTCTTTTTTCCCACCGATGCTTTAACAATATCTTGAACCAACAGGTATTTCTGCACAGTAGAAAATCCCAGTACCGCAACCCAGATACCTCATTCACTTACCAAACCATGGGTGGCATCAATCATGTTCACCGCAGAATTGGTCTCCTTTGTGTATCGCGTGGCTGTTGTCCTCCTCAACTGTGTACTTTTCAAACTTAATTGCGGTCTCCAGGTCCTTAGGATGGAGGTACGCAACTACTTGATTCCATGCTTATTTTGGTACAGATATGGTGGGTACCATTTCTTATCTAAACTTGAACACTATTCCCAGTTATTAGTGCGCTGGTACCTCTGACTGATATAAAATGGATAAATCGTCAACTTGTAACAAATATTTACCATTCTTTCAATGTACTGTTTTAATGATGTTCATTACATTCAATGTTCCTCAAGCATCTGCGCTGAGGAGATCTTCAAAGATGTAGGTGCAGTATCTGAGCTCAATACTGGAATTTGGTAGCATTTTTTTTACTGATCATTTTTACGCATTACAGGATTTTACTAAGGTGTTCCATACACAGCCTGAAGTGATAGATACCCTAAAGCATCATCTTTTACTTAGAAAGCAATTGAGAATTATTAGCCATCGGCACCGCTTCTTTATTATTTCCTTTCTAATAACTGCCACAGCAAGCCAGTTCTGGACGATCCTGCTGACAACTCGACCCCATGCACAGTTCAATTTGTTCGTTGGCGGTGAACTTCTTGTGAGTGACCCCTGTCCTTTTATATACCTTTTGTGTTGCCTTTTTGGAAATTTTCTATTACAAAATTTTATTGGTACCATTGGAATTATCCAAGATCTAATATTACACAATTAGATTGTAATTCCAATTGATAAGAAAAAGATGGTTTCTTTGTCTAGTTATTCGAATGCTTCATGTGAATTATGCATTTATCCTTCAAACTTTTATTGCTCTTAGAAAATCCAAGGTAACATACACAGAAAAATAATATATAAACAACATGAAAATAAAATTCTGGTTTCAACTTGTATCTCTCATCTATATGCTGCTCCATGTTTCCACCAAGATCCCCATTCCTCAATTATAATATTTGTGCAAAAGCTGTTCCAGAAGACTGATTGTTGTTTCTAAATTATTGTAAGGGTTACATGGTTTTATAATTTGGTTTCAATGTAAATACTTTGTTAGATTCTCTTTTTCTGTTTAAAATGCTCAGCTATCTCAAAAATGAAAAAAAAGGGTCTAACTTCAAATTCTTATTAATTTTTACTAATCATAACATATTTTGGGTGTACGTAGCTGGGGGGAGCATGTCTAGTTGGTGGCATCCTAATGTGTCTAGGCAGTGCCGCATGCATCACTCACAAGGCACAAGCACTCACAAGCCATGCTGCCACCTGGCACGCATGTGCCACCATTAACCCATGCGATCCTTCAATGGCAGCAGATGCCGAAGCCGATGTTGCAACTCTGCCACCTCCCACCCCTACTGACTTCAATAATGTTTTACCAACGGAGACAACTGCACTGCCCGTTGCTTCTTCATCTTATCTGCCACCATCATTTGCAGGCCCCCCTGTCCCCACAATGGCACCAATTAGCTCGGTACGGTGGGACCCTGAAGTCACAATCTTGTCTGTTGGGGACAGTGAGATAAATCCAGATGCCAGCAACAGAAGCATTTGCAGTACCGGCAGCAAGTGTGAGGGCAGCGATGAGGACGATGATTGGGATCATGACATGGACAAACTCATGATTACCCAAACTACCGTCTCTTATCAGAAGCGACAGGCAATTGGTAAAGCATTTTTGTTTAAAGTATTATTTAATCACATTTATTTGGAATACTAATTAACCTTAATACCCGTTTATTACAACATGATTCGAGCTGGTTTGAATGGTACAGAGATGTATTTGACTATTACTTAGCTATGTGATTTTAAATGATTATATCATCCCAAATTCCCAATTTCATGGGCACACCATCGTAGTAGCCTTTCAGTATAACATTTAACGATCATCAGATTTTATCCGTAATATAACAGTTATAATACTGGCAGTGACATACTTGGAGAACAACAAAGGCGGGATTACAATATACGGATTCGTGGTGGATCGAACTTGGCTTCACGCTCTCTTCATGATCGAGTTCTCTCTAGTGATGTGGCTTCTCGGGAAAACAGTTGGCATCTAATCTTCTGAATTTTTGTTCTCATATTTCAATAGTTTCTGATTTTATTTATTGGTTCTGGAAATGCATTTTGACATCGACGAAGTATCCACACGGGAAGTTATAGTTGTGCATAGTACATAGGGTAGATTTTTCTGATGATTATTTTGGTCCTTTTTTTCAATTATCTGTTATTATATTTTGTATTATTTTTTTTCATTTAGTTCATTGTTATGTTTCTATGCTTACATCTCAGCACATAGAATGGAGGTTAATAAAGTGTATTCTTAGTTATGTTCATTTATTGGTTACTTTAGATATGTATATTGAGCATCTCACATATATTGTACTACTAGGAATTTGCGGCATTAACATGTAAATAATGTAAAAAGAATTTGTTGGGTTAATTTTTGTATAAGGCCTTGAATCTTCTGTTAATTCCTATTTGTTCAAGTATGTGCCATTCTCTAATTTGCTTAATTGCTTCTGCAATACTTCCTGCTCAAAACAGGCCTCCTTTTTTTTTTTTTTTTTTATCATATAAGTACTTTATATTTAATTTAGCCAAGATTTAATGGGGACATGGGGTCAACATTTTCTTCATTTTCAGGATGTAGTTATTTTTTCTCTCTCTTGAAGCCCAAATATTCACTTATCGTTACACCAAAGTTCCCTCGAGCCCAAATATTTGTCTCTATTTGGGTTTGGAATCAATTTTGATCTCATTTTGACTAAAAACAACTCTAAAATTATTTACATCACGTCTCTGCAGCAATAAAGTATTTAATTAAACAAGATAAGGCTATAATTTACCAATTACATACAAAATCAAACCCGAATACATTCAAAAAAATATTTAAATAGCTCTATTGTGTTTTAAATCAAGTTTAGCCTCTATCATATTGTAACCCGTCCAAAATTATTTAAATAAATAAGAGGTGATGTGAAATGCTTGAGAAGTGAGTACTCATATTCCTCCTTTCACGGGTATATATTGCATCTACGATATATTAAATTATATATTAAAGAAAAAGGGATTAATATATCAATTACACCCAAAATAACATTAAATTGCGTTTAAAACACCTTTGAATATTTCTTTTTGTGTTTTAAATCAACGTGAGAAATCATTTATTTAAACAAGATAACAGTTTTGAAATGTATTTAAAATGCCTTTAAATGACTCTTTTTATGTTTTATATCTATTTTAGCCTCGATTATGTATACTAATTATATGGCCAAAATCATTCTAAAATGATTTCAGTAGTATCTGCTCACTTTTACAGTACTTAATTAAGCAATACAACAATAACGATTAAGATACAAATTGCACAAATCCAACTTAAAATGCATTCAAAACAAGTATTTCAATAGTGCTATATATGTTATGAATTAATTGCTGCCGTACAATTTGTGGTTTAATAAGATTTAAAACTTAGAATGGACCAACTTGGTTTTTGGCAAATTGATCTGTAAAAATGAAACAGTCTAAATTAAAATTTATATTCACAAAAGCTTAAATTTTCCCCTTTAGATTTAATAAATGCTTTAAATTATGTTCACAAAGGGCTTAAGTTTATGTTCACAAAGGCTTAAACAGTCTACAATTAAATAGGTAAAGTGTGCACTTAATTTTATCATTTGAAGTAAAGAAACAAGCTCACAAGTCACAATTCACAAAGGCTTGAATTTGTCTTTTAGGTAAATAAAAAAAAAAAAAACAGTTGACAAAATGTTGCTTGTTAATTACTTTAAATTATAAAATTATCTAAGATATGAACTATTATTATGTTGGTCCCCTGGTCGAGGATACATATAATCAAACATATTGTTTCTTCAAAAAAAAAAAAAAAAAATCAAACATATCATCAATGCCAATCATTGAGTTACAAAGATTCAAGAAGGGAAGAAATAATGTGAACAGATTCTTGCATCAGAGAGGAGGGGTTGGCATGTCACAGAATCTAGCTTCAGTTCTTGATAAACAATAATAATTAACAATAACCAGAGAAAACGGAGGGCTCAGATTAAATAGAAGTAAACCGAGGGTCAGGATGTTAGACAGGACATGCTATCCAAATAGGTGGGAGGTTGCTTTCTCATACGTTGCTTGATGTCATGATGACACCTCCAATCAGATCATGAGAGCAAACGAAAACAGCTCACCAAACCTGACCTAGATGTTCTCTCTTTTTAATTATTTTTTTCTCTGAAAATGTTGCTGAGACTGCTGTCTGTATACTGTAGATATACAAATTTTAGAACAGTTACATCAATTTTATAAATTTTTTGTACTTATAATTTGGTTTGACCTAGATGTTCTCTCTTATTAATTTATTTTTTCTTTCAAAAGGTTGCTGAGACTGTTGTCAATATATCGTAGATATACAAATTTTATAACAGTTACATCAATTTTATAATTTTTCTTACTTATAATTTCTATATATGGGTGTCCGTTCTATGAATACCAGGTATAGCACTCTAAAAGAATCTCTTTTCACTCAGGCATTTGCCATCGCTCGCCACCTGTTGGTCTCCTCTTTATTTTAGAAAATTTGTTGGACAGTTCTTGAGGAAATTAAGCCATATATATATGCAGTTCAAATTGAAGGGTCGAGATCATGTATGATGTATTACACAATTACAAAATATTTAATTTCTGTTTGTTTCGACCGAATTGGCTAGTCAGTATAAATTGAGACTTAATGCCTTGATCTAATCAATGCATCTGAAATGTTACGTTTCAGATTTTTGCAGAGAGATTTTGGTTTAATTTCTATATATAGACAATAATAGTTAAGTCAAACCCTTCAAAGCTATCCTTACTATCCTTATCCTTACTATATATAAAAAGTATATTGAAAAAACGACATGAAAGAGTTATTTTTCCCAAATAAGAAACCTGAGTTGTTGATCATTTTCTTGGATAGATCAGAACCGTTGATTTAAGTTAATGCCTGTTGACGTTAATGTCTCAGCCCATTAAAATTTAAGGTCCATATCAATTTCCTCAACATAAGGCCCATTATATATTATTTTAAAAATTTATTATAAGAAATAATAATTTCAGCGCAGGCAACAAGTGGGCTCGGCATAATTGCATTATAGTTTTGATGTTTATAAAATAATCCTAAAACTATAAATGACAACATTTGATGAATTCTCAAATTATTATACTATAAACATATGACATTTCAATAAAACAAATCATCATAACTTAAAATATGTGTATAATTTCTTATTCTATTTTTAATCTTTGTATGTATAATTTAAGAAACAATCTAAAACTTGATGAAAAATTGTCAAGACAACTGTTTGCCAATGGATAATTCCCACCCTGACAAATTTTTTTTCTTCCTAAATCAGAGGTTCATAAACTAATAAACTTATTAGACAAATTTATTAGCTAGTGGCATACCTAATTTTATGATCAATAATAAGACTATACAAGGCAAATCACAAACATGTCATCTCAAATTATTTTGCAAATCACTGAATGTCGTTTTTATGGTTGCTTGTAACAAGTTGCTTCTTTGAAAATGATAAGTAATTAATTAATTAATTAATTAATTAAATGAAACACAAGCTTTTGATTATATAATTGAATTTGATTTGGATTGCGTGCAATGCACTGCAAACTTGGCCTTTGTTTCCTACCATACGAGGATAATATAATAATAATATCTATCATAGGTCAAGTTTGCTAACCTACCAAGCATTTGCTTTTGAGTTGACGTTGTACCATTATACTTGAGATGTACCAAACTTGGACTTCATTAGTTGATCACAAAATTTGTTGTGGTCAGGTCATTTTTTTTTTTTTTTTTTTGAGATAAAGATGAGGGTGAAGCAGTGACGGATCTAAAAATTTTTTAAGCCCGAACACAAATTGTTTGATATATGAAATAAGGAGTTCTATTATATTATATTTTGCTAGGCAAATTATTAAGCCTGAGCACAATAACTACAAATATAAATAAGTATTGTTTAATATAAAAGAAAATTAGTACTAATCAATACATTTCAAAAATTAAGCCCGGGCACAGGCCTAGGCTTACCCTTGCCTAGGTCCGTCCCTGGGGTGAAGCTACTCAAATTTAAATATCTAATAAAAGACTTTTCATTCAGGTTTCGAACCCGCGACTTTTCATATGGAGAGTGTTGCCCTTAACCACGTAGTCCGGTCAGCTGGACTTCCTGTTCCGTTTGGAACATTATAACAAATAATATTTAAACAAATAATTAATATCATACATTTTGTGTGATAATTTTGAAGTGATCCATAATAGACTTTTCTTCAGGTTTCGAACTCACGACCTCCCACATAGAGAGCGTTGCCTTTAACCACCAGACTAAAGACTGATTCTTGATCACAAAATTTGTAATGGTCCGGTCAGCTTGACTTCCTGTTCCGTTTGAAACATAATTACATAACAATTAATTAAAAAAATAATATCATACCTCTTGTGTGATGATTTTGAAGTGATCCATACTCATAAGACAATAACTAATTACAATCATGTTATACATATGCACCTATATATACTTCCCGATTTAATTAAAGAGCTATATATATAATTATATATGGCTAGGTATCATGTGTTTAAAGGATATTCTGTCAATTAAACAATATCCTTACTATATATAAAAGCATATTGGAAAAAAAATGATATGAAAAGGGTTATTTTCTCAAAATAAGAAACCTAACCTGTTGATCATTTTTTTGGATAGATCAGAACCATTGATTTACATTAATGCCCATTGACGTTAATGTCTCAGTCACTCTCAGCCCATTAAAATTTAAAACTTATATCAATTTTCTCATTATAAGGCCCATTACCTATTATGTTAAAAATTTAGTATAAAAATAACAATTTAGTCGAAAGCAACGCTGCCTTTACTAGTATACTATAAATGGTTTTTAGGAAAATTTGAATTCAAGTCCAATTTTATGTACTACCAATTTCTACACACGCCAAATTAAAGGTACAATATTATTCCGTGTACTTTCCATCCAAATCAAACAATTAAGACCAACTTGGCATAAAGCTTCTGTCATTGATCACAACTATGACAGCAACTTTGGACTCAAAATAGATTTTATATAAAATGTGATTTATTAAAAAAGAACTTGCCTTTTCAATATATTAACTCCACAAATGCAACAGATAATTATCAAAAAATATTACTTTTTCCTCAAAAAATAATTATAGATATAAAACATGCAGCATCTAATTTAATTTTTTTTTCAAACAAACTATATATAAATTAAGGTACAATACCAATAGAAAACAGACTTCCAGAAGCAAACTAATTTTACCTAAAAGGAGTCCGTTGAGGGTTTAAACTTTGAACTTTGAACAAAGGAAACTGCAGGTAAGGTAACCTCTTCTTACCAAACTCTCAAAGCCACATTCTTTGTTACATTCAAAATCAAGGAGGAATTTCAGACCACACTTCTGTATCATCACTACACACAATATATATATCAGATTATATATTACTAACTTAAATACATATATATATATAAGAAGAAAAGTTCTTTTCTTTTTTAAGAAGCAGTCACCTTCCATTCCTATATTATGATTATATGATCATTTCCCCTTCTTTTCCCTAATCAAGCAATTGCAAAGTCGTCAGCTTTCTCTCAAATCTTGTCTCCAAAAATGCCCCAAATTATCAAGTTTGTCAAGACCTTTCTAACACTTTTTACATTGGCTGTTCTTTGCTTTCTTGATCATGCCAACTCATACCAACATTCGGCGGCCGCCGGCCTTCGGGTCGGCCTGAAACATATCGATTCGAACGGGAACTTCTCAAGGCTCGAGCTTTTGCAGCGCATGACCAAACGGAGTCACCACCGGATGACCCGGTTGGTGAAAAGGAGCTTAAAGCTGTCGAAGCTCGACTCAAAGCCCGGGTCGAAGGTGCAATCGAAAGTCCGGGCGGGGAGCGGCGAGTATCTGATGGATTTGGCCATCGGGACACCGAGCCAATCATACTCGGCAATCCTGGACACCGGTAGTGACTTGATTTGGACGCAGTGTAAGCCATGTGTAGAGTGCTATTCGCAGTCGACACCAATTTTCGACCCGTCGAGTTCGTCAACGTACAAAAAGCTCCCGTGTAGTGCCGCCTTGTGCGAGGCGCTCCCTTCGTACACTTGCAACGACGACAAAACGTGCGAGTATCAGTACTCATACGGCGACTCCTCGTCGACTCAAGGGACCTTATCGACCGAGACGATCACCTTGGGGTCGCAGAAGGTCGACGGTGTGACCTTCGGGTGCAGTGACAACAACGATGGCGCGGGGTTTTCGCAAGGCGCCGGGTTGGTCGGCCTTGGCAGGGGGCCACTGTCTCTTACATCGCAGTTAAACTTCGACAAGTTCTCATATTGTCTCACTTCATTAGACGAGACAAAGACGAGCCCGTTGTTGTTCGGCTCGCTCGCTGATTTCAGCGCGAGTTCAGACACACCCGCACAATCTACGCCACTTGTAAAAAACCCGTCGCAGCCCTCCTTCTACTATTTATCCCTAAAAGGAATCACCGTCGGTTCGACCAAACTTGCAATACAAAATTCAACCTTCGCGATCGACAGCGACGGTACGGGAGGTTTGATCATAGACTCCGGCACATCCATCACTTACTTGGAAGCCGCGGCATACAAGTTAGTAAAGAAGGCATTCACGTCGCAAATGCAGCTGTCCGTCGCAGACGGGTCAGAAGTCGGTCTCGACTTGTGCTTCACTGCGCCGTCTGATACATCATCCATTTCCGTCCCGAAGTTCGTTCTTCATTTCGACGGGGCAGACCTCGATCTGCCCGGAAACAACTACATGATCGCCGACTCAACCACCGGCCTGATCTGTCTAACCGTCATGAGCTCCCACGGCATGTCGATCCTCGGCAACTTCCAGCAGCAGAACATCCAGATCCTGTATGATGTGGGCAATGAGAAACTGTCATTCATGCCTACTCAGTGTGATCAGCTGTAATTAGAATATAAATTTGAAGTATATTACTATGTATGAATCACACATCAATTCTTTTGCTATTCTTTTTTTTTTTTTCCTGTTATTTTGAATATTATGATACATATATATTTGGTATTGGCTATTGCTATTCTATGATTAGATAAATTGGGTATTTGATCAACTTTTTGTTGGATTAATAAATATAATTTTCTGGTTAATTTACAATGGTTGAACAATGGAAATTTGGGTTAAAGTGCCTAAAGATGCATTATTTTTGTTACTTAATTTAAGTATGAAGTTTACCTAACAAATAACAATCCATATTGAGGACAAAGAGAGAGAACAGAGTTGAGAACTTTTAAAAAGAAAACAATATGGTGGCAGAAAGAAAGAAGAGAATATATATTTTGATTCTAGCTTATTAATTTGTGCACATGTATTTTTTTTTATTTTTCTCCCATTAATTATTTTATTTTGAACGTTGAAGCATTCAATTAATTGTGTGATACTAATTAAGTGAGTATATAACAATTAACAATCCCAATCGGGCTTTCAATGGATGTGGACTCCTAATGGCGTGTTCTCTGTAAGCTCTGCTTATCGAATTACACACCACTCGGGAGTGATCTGCCCGTACTACAGCATCCTTTGGAAAATTAAGGCACCACACAAGGTCAGGGTGTTCTTTTGGCTTCTGCTCCAGAACAGGCTACCTACACAACACCACTTGCAACGAAGAGGATTCATGGTGCCAACAGGGTGTGCTCTTTGTGCGTCACAGGGTCTGGAAACCGTGCAACACCTCTTCCTAGACTGTAGCCTTTCACGGTCGTTGTGGCAGACAATACGACAGAGTTTCAACATGCCGCCCACATCTACAGGGAGTACAGTGCCCGACATGTGGCTGTACAATAGGGAGGGAATTACAAACGCGGCCGCAAGAATGTGGGATACAGTGTGTGTTGCAACGTGCTGGAACATATGGAAGGAACGCAATGCACGGATCTTAGTGACCGCAGCAGGCCGCCGTGGATTCTCCTCCAAAATATCGAGAGCGACATCCATAGATGGATCAAATTTGCATAACGGCAACAATGACCAGGGTCACCGCACAACTTAGGAATGTGGCAGTGCGATTTACTATAGAAATAGGAGTGTTGTTTACTCTATGAGATGTATCACTTAATTAGATTCAGGCCTTTGGCCAGACTCCTGTAAATATTTTTCTTAAATACAAATTTAGCTGACAGTTGTCAGCTACATCAAAAAAAAAAAAAAAAAAAAAAAAAACAATTAACAATCTTCATTTATATACATATACAGCCCATATATACTTATAGAGAAATGCATAATGCATGCTCAAATTTGTTGCCCTCTATGTTCTTGCCTGATTTAAAGTTTTCTAAATTAGCATATTAATTGGATTGGGCCAGGAGACATCAATCCTACCTAATTACCAATTTAGGGGCCAGGCAATGAACCCAGGACAGACAATTTTAACCTTCTATAAGAACTCGGGTCGGGTCGGGTCGGGTGATGGGCGGTCGGGCAGATCAATTTTAATTAATATCGACTTTTTTTAGATCGTATGTTGATTTAAATTGAATTGCATACTATTTTATCTCAGATCTCGTCGGGTTCGGATCAGGTCGGGTCGGGTCGGATCAGTTTGACTTTCTGGAAAATGCCGAGTTGGGTCGGGCGGGTTTCTCAGGTCGGGTCGGGTTCCGCCACCTCTAGTGTTCAGTAACTTATCCAAACAGTGTCTTATGTTAGAATGTTACAGCCAACTAACCTTATATTTCCTTTCCTTTATAATTATCCTAGCTACTGTTTGCTGAGAATTCAAGCTCTCTATCATGAACTCATGGTTTGTATCAATATCTGTCTAACAAAATGATGAGACAATGAAGTAATCAGATTGTTCTTACGCTGGCCACGCTCATCCAAACATCTGAATTCATATCCCGTGCTGTACTGCATTGTGCAGTTCATAACATCAGCCGTTGGATTGTCTCGAGATTCGTGCCAGCGTGCGTGGAGCTCAAGATGATCCAACAGCTGACGTTGTGAACTACATAATGCAGTACAGCAGGGAATATGATTTCGCGAATATTGGTATCCATATGCAGACGAGTCTTATACTGCATATTGCTATCCATATGAAAAAAAAAAAAAAAAATGATATTAGATTTTAAGTCAATAAGGATCTGAAATTTCCACAATATTACAATTTACAAGCCCCAATGATATTCTGTTATTTATTATATTATGTGTATTCTTCACGACTGCAATTTTTACACTGGCATTACTCTCTAATGAATGTATTTCTTTTTACTGCATATAAGTGAATCATAGATTGTAATCTGCACCAACAATTAGTTAAAGACTAGTTGTGCTTCAAGCAAATTAGTTCTTCACTATTGATGACCTTAATTAAGTCAACAACAATCATCTCTATAAATAGGCATTTTGCATTTGTGTTCATTTTCAGAACAACCAACAAAGTCTTCTTCCTTTTTTTATTTTTTTTATTTGTACAAACTTGAAAAGAATGCAGTATTAGAGCTGTTATACTAAGTTCACAACAATCATATATAGGAGATGAATAAACAGACCAATAACCATGGATGTGATCAGGCGAAACCATCTCGGTATTTTACCTCAATCCTTCTAAATTGTATAACTAACTAATCAGAATAAACAGACCAATAACCATGTTGTTATATCATAACTACTCAAACTCAGTTGATCAGAAGGAGTTATGAAATGATACGCATTCAATCGATAACTTTGGTTAATTACCGATACGTACCAGTATCGTTGGTTGACATTCTATGTGCTATTTTTTACGGGTTATGTGAATGTACCTAAGAATAGGAAGTTTGACAACCAACTTACCAGCCAATGTAAAAAACCCGTTAACGATTTCACCTTATATCAGTTGATCGACGTTTTCCTTCGGTATATATTCGACATTCCACCCTAATACTCTTTGATTCTGTGTTAAACAAAATGGCGAGAACGAAAATCCTCCAAAGCATCCTTGCCATAATTATGGCACTCCTCCTCGTATCTGTATCGCATGCCGGCAAATCATCTAAACATTTCTTCAATGGTCTCCGGATAAACCTAAGGCACATCGACTCGAAAGGAAACTTCACCAAGCAAGAGCTCCTGCAACGCATGACCCGTCGGAGTCACCAAAGGATGAGGCGGTTGGTGAAAAGATCCGACAGTTCCCGGGAACATATTTTTAAGCAGGGATTTTCAGCTGAAGCTGATGTTCATGTAGGCAGCGGCGAATATGTGATGGACATTGCTATCGGGACACCCAGCTTGTCATTTCCTGCAATCATCGACACAGGAAGTGATCTGATATGGTCACAGTGTGAGCCTTGCCAGAGGTGCTTCTCGCAGCCCACAAAAATTTTCGACCCCTCAACTTCCTCGACATTCAAACGGTTGCCTTGTACAGCAAAACTGTGCAAGGAACTGCCATTGCGCAACTGTACTAACTCCATTTGTCAATATCAATACATCTATGGCGACATGTCGTTTACTTTGGGAAACCTGTCATCCGAAACTTTCACCTTGGGATCCAAAAGGGCTTCCAAAATTGTGTTCGGATGTGGTGACCAAAACAGCGACGGGTTCTCCGAAAGCTCCGGTTTGATCGGACTTGGCAGAAATAAATTATCTCTAATTTCCCAATTAAAGTTGAAGGAGTTCGCTTACTGCTTTTCGTCACTGGACGAAAAGAAGCAGAGCCCGATGTTTTTCGGATCAGTTTCGCATGTAAAAGATAGTGCCGCAACAGGGCCGGCACAATCAACACCGTTGCTAAAGGTCCCGAAAAACTTCTTCTATTACTTGTCACTTGTAGGAATCACCGTCGGGACAACCAAACTCGACATACCAAGTTCCACATTCGCAGTACAAAAGAACGGTTCCGGCGGTATGATAATCGACTCCGGCACCTCCATCACATACTTACAAGAACCAGGATACAGCGCTGTGAAAAAGGCTTTCGTGTCACAAATAAAATTACCGGTGGTCGACGGGTCCGACATCGGATTCGACTTGTGCTTCAAACTGCCAATATCAGACCCATCATTTGCCATCCCCAAATTGATCTTCCATTTTGAGGGAGCAAACCTCAACCTGCCTCAGAGTAACTATTTGATCCAGGATTTAGATACTGGCAAAATTTGCTTGACCATCATGGGTTCCCCTGGCATGTCAATCCTAGGTAGCATGCAACAGGAAAACTTCAAGATCATATATAATGTTAAGAAAAATAAATTGACATTTATTCCAACTCAATGTGACAAGCTGTGAGTTGAGTGTTCAATTTTTTTTTTTTTTTTTTTTGACCCTGAAACTTGTCAGACATCTATTTTGTAAGTTCATTTTTCCTGTTCCATTCAATTATTATTATTTTTGAGATAAAAGATGAGGAGGGTCAAGCCACGCAAATTTAAATGTTTATAAATGACCTCCTATCTGGGTTTCGAACCCACAACCTCCCACACGGAGAGTGTTGCCCTTACCACTGGACCAAAGGCTGGTTCTTGTTTTCCATTCAATTATTATGGATTTCTATGTAGATGTACTAGTAGTCATGGTTTTGTAATACCATTTCAATTTTATAGAATTATTATAGTATTTCTTCTTCTTCTTTTTTTATTTGTTTTATACTTTTACTTGTTCTCAGGTGTCTGATTTATGTTTTCCACAGATTAACTGTTTGCTGGTGGCAATAATTTTAAAAAGGCCCAATTGTTACAATTAAGGGCCTAGTTTTTAATAAGCCCAATTGTCTGTTATCTAACTGAAATATTTCTTCAATACAAAAATAAAGGTTATCAACAAGTACCTTATTTTTTTTATAATTTTAGCATATGCAAAATATGATAACTTATTCTGCCTTAGATATGCAAGCAATAATAACAAATAAAAATATTAAAGTTCACTATTATATATCTCAACGTGGAGTCCGTATCTGCTGCGATCCTGAGATCTGGATCCGATGAAATGTAGTTGTTAGGGGGGATTTTTTTTAAATAATTAGAACCGTCAGATCAGGATCTCAGGGTCCTGCGATCCAAATCGGATCACAGCTGATTGCAGCGCTCTCAACGTGATGTATTCTTTGTCAGTTGTTCACTAATCACTCTCATATATCTCAACGTTTGTGATGTTGTTATATTGTTAACGCATGATTGAGATTCTTAATTCTGACAGCGGGTGATACAAATTAACACAAAATCATCATTGTGATGCATTAGGCTTAATTTGCCGGCTAAGTATAAAGCCACATGCGTATATATAGATAGTCCTATACAAACTTAAATGAGTCTTAAGAAGCCCAGATATACAAATTGGGTCTTGTTTGAATTGCATCTCTAGTTAGAATATAATATATAGATCCATATATAGGTTGCATAACCCATAATAGTCCATTATAAGGCAGCCAATTTTTTAAATTTAATTAAGTATTATGAACAGTTAAGGTGTAAATTGTATAAAAATGAATTCTAAATTAATTAGAATTTTTAACCTACTTTATTTTTAAATTTTTAAAAAGTTCTAATTTAATATTTCAGATATTATATCGTCATAATTTTTAATTTGGTCCCTAAAGCTTCAAGAATATTACTTTTGACAAAGTTTTATTACCATATAATTTCGGTCCTATGTTTTCTTTTGCGACAAAATATATTTGTCACGAGAACAAAATATATTTGTTTATACATTATTTATGTATATTCACTATATTTAATGTTAAAAGCTAACTCTATGAAATGTTGTATTTGACTAAAAAAAATATATGTTAATAAATCGATATAAACTTACAACTTCTAGCTAGAACAAAAAATTTTCTAATAATAGTTAAACAATCAGCAGGGGCTAGAACGGTACATTGCAAACCTTGAGGATCTCAAAATGGCAACATATTGATGCTATATATTTATGCTTCATATATATATAGACTATTGGGTAAAGATCCATTATTGTGTGACAAGACTAATGAATCCTCTAAATAAGAAAACCTCTAAAATAGAATTGCAAGTTTTGTGCTATTTGAGTATCATTTGATACTTGAAGAAAGATTATCGTAATTTCTAAACACTAGAGTTGTAACTCGGGCTTTGCCCCGAAATATGATAAAAAAAAATAATAAAGCTTATAAAATAAAAATATTTATTTTTAAAAAAATTAAACATAATTTTAAACTTTTTGATATGAATAATGATGATGATGATGATGATGATGTATAATTTATATATAATCGCACATAAATGTTGGATCACTTTAAGGATTAAATTTTGTCTTAGACATATCATATCATCTTATTAAATGGGGAAAGAGAATAAATATAAACCATTGGATCAAAGTAGATGAAGAGATGTAAACAAAATCAATGGTTAATAATATTGATGATGTCGCATAGTTGAGGTGTTTGGAGAGTTACCCCTCTTTCTAGTTTATAGATTTGCAATGTTTAAAAAGTTAATAGATCTTGATGGAGTATCAAATATAACTAGGGGTGTTAATGGGTGTGATACAGATCGGGTGGAAACATTTTCACTACCATACCTTTTTTTTATTATTGGAATCTGTTACCTTACCTATATCCGTTAAAATTACAATTGCCCATACCATACCAATATTCATTAAAATAAACAAGTTACGTATAGGTAACATTACATAATGAATACTACAATATTTGTTTTTTTATAATTTTTCATATTACATTTTGTATAAAAGACAAATTGTTTTATAAAGAGCAATAGAGCAAAAATTGTATTGGTAGGAGCATCAATTATCATAAAATATATTTAGAAGAGTACAAAATCATTGCTCATTAAACTCTAGTATATTAAAAAGTGAGTAAAATATTTTTTATGCATTAATTATCCTATACGGTAATAGATATGAATTAAATGAGTTTTACTCGTACGCCCTTACCCGTTTCTTAACTGAAAAAAATCTGACCCATACTCATATTTGATAAGTTAATGAAAACAAAATTTTACCTATACAGTCTTATTTGATACGGTGTGGATTGAATAAATAAGTATAATGATATATCATTGACAATACAAACAATATTCAAAGTTATGTTTATAAAAGATTTTTAAAAACAATATTCAAAGTTATGTTTAATCGATAGACTAAAAAAATATATGTTTATAAAAGATTTTTACCCATTAAGAGTTTTTTTTTTTTTTTGCCCATTCGGCTGTTTGTTTTCTGGAAGTGGTTGCTCCGTTGTAAATGTAGGTGCGAGAAGTCAGAATTGCAGCATTATTTTTGCAAAACTATCGTCTGTATGTTCACAGTAAGAGCTTCAAAATAAATCAAAGTTTCCTTTTGATTTGTTGCTAATTTGGAAGAAAATCAAGTACATTAAATTAATTGAGATAGAAAAGAAATGTGAGTTGGAGAAAATATTGTAATTAGTGCAGAGTCTTATGTTGCATCTTTTCTTGCGATAAAATTGGTTGTAGCACCAATTGCTGCAACCGAGTAAATATTTGTAATTAAGGATGCAACACAATTATCAAATACTACGAAACAAATATGTACAGATTTTATTTGCTGGTCGAGCTGCAGTGTTACAGTACTTGCGGAGAAACAAACCCCCTCTAAGTTGTGAACGGATTCCGAACACGTATATATCCGTACTTATTTATGTTTTTGTTGGGTGCGCATCACCTGTGCAAACATGCATGCACCAGCATGGACTGTATAGCTTCTTAATTGTTTTTTCACTACAAAGCAAAAGTTGCGACAGTTTCGCTTAGGGAGAAACCAGCTAGTTGAAGCACATTAAATAGTGTATATCGATGTTGTGGCACTCGTTGTTGTCGATGTTGTTACATATAGCCTGTAGAGTAATTAATATATACCTAGCGTCCATAGAATATTTGTCCATAGCGTTCAGGTTATAAAATCAGATACATATGTTACAAAATCCAGTGGCGGAACCAGAAATGATTTGAGGGGGTGCCGAGAAGTCCGATACCTTAGTCTCTATATAATTTTTTAAAATGTCAAATCAATTATGTTAGATGCCTTGTATACAAACCCATAAGAATTAAGAGGGGAAATTCTGAATAACATCAATTATCGTGCGTAATAAATTCTTAATATGAAAATATTCGGAAATACAAAATTTTTTATTTAATTCATTGAGCACCATAAATCGTGATTTAGGACATGATAACGTCAATTTTGAGGTGTTAGCATTTCGGACCGAAATGCTAATGTAAGTATAATAGTCTAACTCTAGCAATTACGGATTTACTTATTTAGCAAATAGCACAAATAAAAACTGAAATATGTTGGAGCAACAATATCATGATATATATGGGTTCCAAAATCAAATGAAATATTGAAAATCAATTAGGTCTTATAATCTTGCTTGCTACAAATAAATCAGAGTTGGCTAAGGGTGATGGTGAGTTAAATGCAACTTCTATTATATTAGCTTAGTTTTTGACTGGGTGCAAGGCACTATATGTATTTTGTTCATTTTGATATCTCATGCATGCGTCGGAAAATTTTTCTAGATCAAGGCAGTGCCCGGGCACGGCCTGGCACTGCCCTTGATTCCGCCCCTGACAAGATCGGATGTACTTGTTACATTCTGGGTGTGTCTAGACGTATGGACGCATTTGTTAGTATGCTCAACTCCACTACAAAATGACTAATTAATAGTTTTGTACAGCCAGCCGGACCACATATACATATACGGGCTATCTGCAACAAATGGCACCATAGAACTTGTCCCTTCAATAATTCTGCTGCCCTACTGTATACTGAAGGAGTATCCCCACAAACAAAAACAAAACTAACCGAGGGAGATATATAATATAGGACAATGATACCATGCCACTACTTTGCCCCCACAACTCTGTGATGAGGTGGCATATGGGTGGGGAAGGTCATTTTTATAAAATTTTGTGGGGCGGAGGTACATTTTTGTAAAATTGTGAGGGTTATTTTTGTAAAAATTTTTCATGGTAGAGTAATTTTGTAAATTTCCTTAGGAATAAAGGATATTTCTGTAAAATTTTCTGAAAAGAGAAATATTTTTGTAATTTTTTTTCAAATGCATTGGAGTGTTTTGGGGTATTGTGTGGCAAGTTATATTTATCCTATAATATATCACTGACAATAGCAGTGCCACCCACCCACCTTGTTTTTTCTTTGCTACTTAATTAATTTTCTCTTTTAATTTACAATTTGTTATACGAGTTCGTATTAAATTTTATTTATTACAAAATAACGAAAAGAATTCCTAAATGAATTGTTATTACTAGAACTGTAACTCGGGCTTCGCCCCGAAAAGTGGTATCAAATAAATAATTAAGAATTTTATCAAATTTTAAATATTTATATTAAAAAAACTTGAACAAAATTTTTAAATTTTTAATGTAATAAAATAATGATAATAATAATGTAATAATTTATAAATAATAATATATATAAATATTGGATCATTTTAAGAGTTAAATTTTATTTTAGACATATTACATTCATCATTAAATGAGGAGAGAAACAAAACATTAGCCATTGAATTAAAGTAGATGAAGGGCTTCAAACAAAATCAATAGTTAATAAGAGTGATGATGTGGCATAGTTGAGGTGCTTGGAAATCTATCCCTCTTTATGGAGTATAGATATGTACAAGTATTTATATTAAATGAATTGTACGTTATTTACAATAATAGCTTTATTCCGCTAAATATTTTGTTCACTGTATTTTTTTATACTATACAACATTGTTATTAAAGTTAATGTGAATATCAATTCATTTAGGGTTTGTTTGGTACTCCCATTTTTTTTTGAAATAAGGTGGAAGAGTGATCTTTCGGAAGATTTCTTCTTCTACACTATTCTAATTTTTGATATAGTGTTTGGTACCACAAGTTTAGAAGAAGAGAGAAGAAAGTATTTACAATTGAATTAAATAAAAATATCATTATAGTTTAAATATAATAGTGATGCACTAAAATTTGATAATAATTATTAATTTTATTTGTATTCATTGAAAATAAATTAGCGTTCAGGGTTCAATATGAAATAATAATTAATTAATTATTTTTTTCACAGTATTTTTACTATTAGTTAACGTTTATTCGTATTAAATTAATTATTTTATATGATATAAAATAATTATTATTAAAACGACAAGAATAAAATATTATGAAAAATATTAATATGGTAATGTTCAAATACTTAAATTACTATTATTAATTGTTGTTGTTATTATTATTCTTATTATTATTATTATTATTATTATTATTATTATTATTACTACTACTACTACTACTAATATTATTAGTATTATTATTATTGTTGTTGTTATTATTATTTATTTAATGAATTTCCATAATGAAAGAACCATTAATTATTATTATATTAACAATAAAAATATAAATAAATTTTTATAATATTAGCACTTGAAATTATTCTTATATTAATAATAAAAAATTATTATTATTGCTAATGGACCTATGTTTTATTATTATTGTGATTACATTTATTATTATTATAGTAGTTACAGTTATAAACAATTATTATTATTATTAATTAAAAATTATTAAAATATTTGAAAAGGCATAATAGGAATAGCATTCTTGTAATATAAAGTGGAATAAAATTTCTCAAATAGTGGAAGATCTCTTCTTCCACCGATTTGGTGAAAGAAAAATCTTCCAACTTTTTTGTTCATCTTCCACCTTATTCCACAAGTGTTTGGTAACTTTCTTCCGGAAGATCTCTTCTTCCACCTTATTTTGAAAGAAAATGAGAGTATCAAACACACCCTTAGTATAGAATTTTAACCCATGCACACAGTATCGGTTTTGGCATTCTTTTGGTATCTACGTATCAAAAACCTATAAATTTTATTTAAAACTTTATCGCCTGACATAGATAATGGAAAAGTCAAAATTCTTTAATAGTTATGACTTATGATTTAATTCATAGCTGAGGCCTAGCTCATACAACAGTGCTGTATAGTTGTTGCAATTTTCACATTTTTCCTCTTTTGCGGATAAATTTTTGACAAGATGAAACAAAACAAAGTAAGAGGCAACACAAGTCACGATGCTAACTAAATATAGTACCAAATACTTTTCATGTTGCAAATGAGATGGATAGTTTTAATTAGTACCGACCTTTCAGTAAATATTATAAATTTTAATAGTGTAATTAAATAACATCTACCATCCACCATCCACATATGCGTATTAGCATTTCTAAGACCTCCTAGATCTCGGTCCTCCCTTCCCTTGAAATCATCTTGGTTCTGCCATTGATTAAGGGACCATGGGATCTTTAGTGAGTCCATTAAATATCTGAAAATGAAGAGTCGGCCTTTAATTAGAGCAGTACATTCTTAAAGATGCATCAGCAACCATCGGACATGAGAAGATTAATTAGATGCAACAAGCCATATTTAACACCACAAAGATGCAAGTATGCAAAGTTCTCCTATATGGCTATACCTATTATTGCTCTTTAGAGGTTGGTTGGAAGGTTGAATAGAAATGGCAGGTGCATTTGCTTCCAGTTAATTACCGATTGGATCAGGGGCGGAGCCAGAAATCTGGCATAGGGGGGCCGGATCGCTAGAGTCAAAAGACAAACATATATATAAAAAATTGTCAAGTATCGTTGAGAGCTCAAACACAAATAGTCATAATAAAAGGCGACCAAACGGGACAGAAGGGAGGAATGAAGATATGAATAAGAAAATGACCACGTTTCATGTAATTAAATTAATAAAGCAATAATAATTGAATTTACGAAAAACAATGAACTTTTTAATTAATTTTAAGACCTTATTTAATGGGTTTTTTATAATTCTATATAAAGTCTAACTCCATATGTAATTTGAGAAGGGATTCAACAACCATGGTCATTGATATCCATGGTAGTCATTTCATTATTTATATATAAATGAACAATTGTAAACCGTTAGATGTATTCTAAATCATTTTAATAACATATACACAATAAAATAATAAATGATAAAGTATTAACATCATTTCAACAGTAATTAAGAGAGGAGAAAAAATTATAAATTTCAACCATTGATTTTTGTTAATTTTGATGCACATTTAAATAAAATAAAAATGATATAATTTTTTGTGTACATATAAAACATAATATATTCTAACACCAATTATCAATTAGTTTTGTTTATTAAGATTTTGAAATGTAGTTATTCAAAATTTAATTTCATGGTCATTGATTGGTCACCAAAAACATGATTATTTGATCCCTCTTCATGTAATTTAGGGAGCAAATAAAGACTTATACTAATGCATGAAAATCATAGGGGGGCCAAATAATTTTTTTTTTTACAAAAATACACTGACAAATTAAATGTCAGTACGTGATTTGGGAAATCATTGGGGGGTCTTAGCACCCCCCAGTCCACCCTTCTCTCCGCCCCTGGAATGGATCGATCGATCTATAACGCTTTGTTTTGAAAAATGAGTTTTAAATTTTGAGTTATTTAAAATTTAAGAAGTGGAGGCATGATGGAGGTACAAAAAAATGGAGGTATTAGAACCCTCCTCTATTAATATATATACTTGATATTATTATTATTTGTACTGCTCATTTCTTGATGTGGCATACATAGCTAGAAGTACGGGAAACTTAGTAACTTACACTTTTTCTGAAGGCATAAACTAGGCATCTTAATTATTCCGTATAAATGAGAAATTAAATGTCAAATTCTTTCATTGTTGCCAGATATATATATGGTCCACATCTCATGTACGTACATATATATATATATTCTCAATCCAAATATTTTGGAATGGAGCTCGGTATTTGAAATATCAAGAATCGCATGGACCATGCAGCATATGGACCGTTGGATTGCCTTGAGATTTGGGTCTGCAAAAATCTCGGAGAGATCCAATAGTCCATGTACTACTGCATGGCAGCGTGTCATATGTAAGGAGATCTGAAATCGCATCCATACAAAGAAAATCTGCTCAATCAGGAGTTTTGCATATCCCTTCACTTCACTATATGCAGGACAGGCCGGCAGGGTAGGGGATATGAGTGTGATGTGAGTTCATAAAACAAAATATGTCAAAATTAAAGCATGTGCCAGCTGGGGCCATGTTTGTCCTGTGTGGGTGATCATTCTCTGCCTTAAGGTAAAGTGCGGCATGGCACATGGACCGTTGGATCACTTCAAAATTTATATAGGCTCGGATCTCGAGGCGATCCAACAGTTCACGTGCTATGCAACACTTTAAGGCAGATGATGTGAAATCGTCCTGTGTGCATGGTACGTTCAACCAGTAGGGATTTCATATCCGCCGTAGCGCTGCAAAGTGCAGCACAAAATATGCATAAACCCTCAAATCATTTTAAGTTCTGTGTTGGCTTGAATATCTAGATGATCTAACGGTTCACATTGTAGCGTTACGTACTAAAAATGAGCACTCAACCGGTAGGATCTTTTTCATCTTCACAATTACTGTCTCAGTGTTTCTTCACCAAATGTTTCTAATTTTCTGTTAATTAATTAATTACATCTAAATTAATCAATATATATATATATGATGAGTGATATTGTCACATTTGTGATGAATATTGACTCTTATTGAGTCCTAATTATTAAGTTGCGGTCATGGGTAAAAGAGGACAGAATTATGTTATGGTGCGGTGCATGATTTGTACTATTAGGTTAAAAAATCTAATGCTGTGATTAATTTTGAGTGTAGGTAATATATATGACAATTTTTGGATCACGTGTGTGTGTATATATATATGACAGGGGAGACTATGACAAAAGGACATGGCACTATATATAAGAGAATAGAGGTGAAATTTATCAGTGGGTCCATATAATAATTGTGTCAGAAAGAGAACAATTGATGTATAGAGTATATATTGTAGACGACGTTGATGAATTAATCTCCCAAATTTTTATGTATGGTGAACTTTTGCATGCAAGCTGATTTTGTTTTTTTATTTAATCTCTACCTCTAGTTTCATATCTCAAGTACAGTTATATATATACGTCTATCATACTCATACTGAGTTAGACTGTTATACTAACGTAAGCACATTTTGAACGCCTCAAAAATATATATGTTATCGTGTCTAAAATTATGATTTATGATACTTCATAAATTTTTTATATGAAAATATCGGGGAATACAAAATTTTTTTAGAGTTTTCTAAGTATTTATTTTGCATTTTTGTAAATAGCATGTACATTACTCATAAATATTTTATTAATATTTATGAGCTCCTTTCTAAAATTCAAACTAATTGAAAAACTCTAAAATGAAAAATTTTGTACGTACTCCCCACTATTTTCATATAATAAAGAGTTTATTGAGCACCATAAATCGTGAATTTAAATACAATAACATAAATTTTGCGGCGTTAATTAGCATTTCGATTCGAAATACTAACGTTAATAAAATAGTCTAACTCTACTTATATGATCACTACTAGAATCTGCGACAATTGCTTGAGTAAGCTCTTCTTAATTGCTTGCATATTGAAGAGGATTCGCATCTTCTGCCTTAAGGCATATTGCCATGGTCAAAATCTCAACCGTTTAAAAAAATGAACGACTCAGATCTGTCTCAATTCTTTTTGCTCGATTCAACTGATCAACTCTCATTCTCTGGTTGCCGTTCCGCTCGCCGTTCGACTCGTCCGCCCGCATTTCGTCTTCGTAGTTGAGGGAGAGGCCTCGCGCAGAGAGGACTCAGCCTCGAGAATGTTGCCCTCATCGAGCCTGGCCACGCGCGCCTCCGCGTCCAGCACCTTGGCCTCCTCCTCGTCCAGGGCCGACGCCTTTAGGTGCAGCTCCACCTCCACCTCCTCCTCCTCATCCCCCTCCTGCTGCTGCTGCGCCTCCTGCGCCTCGCCGGGCCAGGTGCCAATTGATGTAGGAGAGGCGCCCAGCGAAGGAGAAGGAAAAAGGGGGAAAGGGAGATGTGCGAGGGGGGTCTGGGTCGAGAGAAACGCGGGCGGGCGAGTCGAGCAGCGAGCAGAACGGCTGCCTAGTTGAGAGAATGAGTGTTGAATCGGGCAGGAAGGATTCGGACAGATCTGAGCCGTTCGTTTTGTTAAACGGTTCAGATTTTGACCATGGCAATTTACCTTAAGGCAGGAGATCAAATCCTATTGAAGACCCATGCCCTTTAGAATGCATGGCCCCACATCTAAACAAGTTGCGTGTGTACGCCGATGCAAGTGAACACGCATGCTATCAGCAAACAGCTTTACGATGCTATTATTAATTTAAGAAAAACATGTAGAGTCCACCTATAAAGAAAGTTACCCATCCACCCCTTTCTCACAATTTAACACACCCACGTTCACTCATGTACTTTTCAGAGTTGTATAAATGTTTACTGAAAACCGTAGTGTATCTGTTTACTAGAAAATAATATATATTGATCGGAAAAATATAAATGTTTACTGAAAAATGATATTTGTTTATAAAAAAATACGGTGGATCAGTAGATAGATAAAGGGGTATAAATGTTTACTGAAAAATGATATTTGTTTATAAAAAATACAGTGGATCGGTAGATAGATAAAAGGGTGGTCGCTACCTACGACTCTTAATTTAATACCCTAGCAACTGAGTTTTGGAACTGAATATCTTTATTCTCTCGTAAATTAATATTTATTCTTTCCAACCCTCATGCTACTAAACTTTTTTTTTTTTTTTTTTGAGAGAAGCATGCTACTAAACTTTAAATACCCAAACAATCTGAAATGACTAAAATATTCAGTTCTATTCATTCCTTGTGCCCACCGAGCTCCAGTGCTCTTTATTGTTTTGCTATACTTCAAAATTAAATTATGCACAAATAATTTAACCATACACACATCATATAGCAGAGAGAAAAAAAGAAAAATAAATAACAATCTTAACAGATATATATCCAAATGGAGTCACCTGTGTTGCTATATTATTACTTACCAACGTAATTGAGTAATATTATTGAAGAGCTTTTTACATAATGAGGAGGGATCCATTGACAATAAGTATTTTGATAATCTTGATAATATAACATTTCAAAAATTTCTAAAAATTCATAAAAAATCTTAAAAATGAAAAAAGATTTATGGATGCATTACTTAACTTGTAGATTGATAGTGTTTCAAATTTCAATCAATTTGAATATCATTTGTTAACTTATCAAAATTTTGTGTACATTTTAACGGTTGTAATTTAACGGATCTTACGAAAGCTATCAAATATCACTTAAATTGAATATAATCGGAAACATAATCAATCTCTAAGTTAAGAAATACTTCCGTGAACTTTTTTCTATTTTTGAGAATTTATATGAATTTTTACAAATTTTTGAAATACTATATTGTCAAGATTGTCAAACTACTCATTGTCAATGGATCCCTCCTCTTACATAATTATTCTTTTTTTGCGCACCCAATATGTACGTATCATAGTAAACCGTTTGGCTTTGCCCCCATAATATATGCCCCTTGGATTCCTGACATGCTTACAGTATTTAAGCAATTTCATCACATTAGAAATTAATGTACACTTGCAAGCATATATATTCACATCTATAAAAGGAAGTACAAGCTCATCAAGACATTTCAACTTTTTTTTTTTTTTCAACATTGCAATAATTGCTAATTTCAAGTACTGAGCCTTATAATTCTACAAGATTTGAGCAAGTGTTCAGAAGCTGTCATCACATTAAAAAAAAATAATAATAAAATAATAATAATAATAATAATTTAAGTAAAGACAAGGTTCAAGCCAAGCGCAATTTATGAAGCTCGTCTAGTTTCATTTGAAGTGGCAATGCCTTCTAATTAATTTGGCCAGTTCACCTGGCTCGTCTTGTTTTCTGGCGAAAGCACTTCACTAGCTAGCGATTGTTCTGATTTCAATCAGGCACCTTCAGTGGCGGAACCAGAAATGATTTGAAGGGGTGCCGAGAAGCCGGATACCTTAGTCTCTATATAATTTTCTAGAAACATAATCAATCTATGAGTTAAGAAATATTTCCGTAATATTTTTCTATTTTTGAGAATTTATGTGATTTTTTACAAATTTTTTAAATATCAAATTGTCAAGATTGTCAATATAAGAATTGTCAATGGATCCCTCCTCTTTAATAATAAGTACATATACAAGTATACAACCATTATAATTAATTAAAACTTTTTATTAGATAACATACTATTAACATAACATGGTATGAATGTAAAGGGGTCGGAAAATTTTTTGGGATCAAGGTAGTGCCCGGGCACGGCCTGGCACTGCCCTTGGTTCCGCCCCAGGGCACCTTCACTTCTTCCATACAGGGGTTGTTTGATCAACAAGAAAATGTAGGAATATCAAAAATTATCGGAAACATGTTTCAATCATTTCAGTTTTCAGGTTCTTTGTTTCTATTGCAGATGTTTGATGTAGAAGAAATTTGGAATACAAAATTACTTTTCTTGTGTTTGGTTAGCTAGAAATGATGAGAGGTAAAATGGAAGAGATGAGTTTTTGGGAGATGGAGAAATGAAGGAAATTTTTATTTTCTAGTGAAAACTGAGTGGAAAATAAAGTGAAGGAATGGAGGGGATAACCTCTAGACAAGAATCATCTACCCCGAAAAATTTTGCTATTAAACAACAACGTCAAATTAAGGTCCAAAAAAATTTATTATTTTCCGTCCTTTCTGATAATTTTCCAGCATATCAAATATGCCCACAATGTGTTAAGACTTAAGAGAAGTATTTTCGGAAGAATTCTTCCGCTATATTCCAATTGAATTGCAACTAATTAAATTAATCATTTATTCGTTGTACAGATTTTTTAAAATAATAAATCATTTTATAATTATTTTTAAAAACTGTTAATATTGTCATTGCCATATATATATATATATACATAAATATTTTTTTTATAAATAATAATATTGTTACTGAAAATAGATGAACAAATTGGAAATATAGAAAACAAATCGTATTTTTGGGGAGAAATGAAAAAAAAAAAAGAGTATCCATTTAGTGATCAATTGGAAGAAAGTAATTACTTATTATATGTGTAGGAAAACTTTTGTTCCACCTTGGGGAAAAAAATTATAATAATTAAATCTTCCATCTTAATGTCCTTTGTAACTTTGTTGCACCCTTTTTCTCTTAGCGATATATATTTTTTCTTTGGGGAAAATTTCCATTTTTTTCAGATAATAATATTAAAATACCAAATATAATAATATATTGTGTCAAAAGGAAGAAGAAATTAAGCTGCGGGAAATTAATTACTCATTAGACATAATGACATATCACACTGTTGTGTTTAGAGGTGGCAAATCGGGCGGACGGGTCGGGTCAGTTTGACCTTCTAGAAGATCTCGGGTCGGGTGATGGGCAGATCGGGTTGGGTCAATTTTAATATCGATTTTTTTTTATCGTATGTTGAATTTAGTTGGACTGCATATTGTTTGATTTTGGGTTAGGTCGGTTCGATTTTGATCGGGTCAATTTGACTTTCATAAAGTGCTGGGTCGGGTCGGATTTGGATGGAGTCGGGTCGGACGGGTTTCTCGAGTCAGATCGGGTTTTGCCACCTCTAGTAGTGTTACCCGTGTACAGTGATTATACTCCTATTCCTTATACATACGGACCCCATACGGACCACAATGATATATCGATCCAGCAGCTGACAGCCCATGAGTTGGATCATACGTCCCGTATACCGTTTGTCACATAGCTTAACCACCCGATTTTTTTATTATTAATTAAAATAAAAATCAGAATTAAATAAATAGATTCCTCGGAATTGGATTTTTGGAAATAAGTAAGCCGGCCTTCATAGGACCGTCCCAGATGAGTGGGGCCCACCAAAATCACGGGTGGGAATCTGGGAGGGTGGGACGGCTCTATTAATGCCGACCCAGAGGGGTGGGTCGGCCCTCACTTCACCGTACCAGCGGAACGTGCTGGTACGGCATTAAGACCACCGTCCCAATCTGGGTCTGTGAAGTGACTGCCGTCCGCCAATAATTGCACCCGCTCCTTCTTTGCATTTAAAAACCCTCTCTCACACACTCAATTCGCATATCATTTTGAAGGGCAGCAGAGGCAGAAGCAGAGGCAGCAGTAGAGGCAGCAGCAGAGGCAGCGGAATGTCTGAATAAACATAGGAAGAGGCATACCCGCTGGTAATGAATCTCTTGAATTTTTTCATCCTTCTTATCGGTAGATTACAGATTTTAAATATTTGAATGCTTCATTTATTTATTATGCCATCTGAAGGAAATTAAATCTGTTTTTGTAATTGATTTCATAGTGGCTTCGCATCAACCAGGTCAGTATGTTTCATTTATTTAATTCTCCTATGTCGTAGAAATAATTGAGGAGCAAATTATATATGATTCTATAGTTGCTAAATTAGTTAATTATCCATGAATATCATTTGTATTTTTTGAATAAAGCTGCTACGCAATTTTAAATTTATATTTTTTGAATAATTTTGGCAGCAGATAATCAAGGTCTGAAATGTCATCTGTGCCAGTAAGTGTATATTATGGGGGTGAAATATGTTATGGCCGATTTGGAGCCGAATATAGCATTGCCCCTCGGTTGGCATTTTCTGTTAATGAAAATACTAGCTTTGAAAATTTAGTAAATGAACTGTGTACCGCAATGCAATTTTCAAAGGACCAGTATTCTGTTGAGATTTATGGTAGAATTAATGCGGGAGTACCGGGATGTTGGTTTTTCAACATACTGCCGGTGTATGATGAGAGGTCATGGAAATCTTTTCATGATGCCGTGACCATTCAAATGGGAATGATTGAATTGTACGTCAATTTGAAACCTATTCAAACCTTTTGGAAGTGAGGCCCCCCCCCCCCCCCCCCCCCCCCCCCCCCCGCATACAATGTACGTCCGGTTGATAATTCCTCTGATGATGCCGAACCTTGGACAACACCGACAACACCGACCCACGTTGACGTGTCGAACGAACAAGATGGAGGTGAGGACAATGAGGAAGAGGATGACTCCAATTACCAAATCGAGTTCGGTGAGGTAACAGACAGTGGATCCTCCGCAGAGGACGGCGATGAGGATGACGAAGTGTCTGGTGAGGAAGAGGGGATCGACTATGATGCAGAGTTACTACGTCGATGGCCTCGGCACAATCCTTTTGTGGGTCGTGGACCACAACACCCGATTAGAATGTTAAACGATGTATCCAGATTTGAACCAAGCGATGTTGATTTCGGTGGGCCTAATATCCCGGTGGAAGGATCTTTAGCGAAGGGCATGGCATTTGCCTCCAAACGGGCCCTCGTCCGGGCTATCAGGAAATTCCATATCGAAAAAAATAAGCGGATCCGTACCAAAGATAGCAGCCAAACTAAATATCGTGTTGAATGTAGAGATGAAAATTGTGCATGGGAGTTGTATGCAGTTTCGACGAGGTCCGATAATGCATGGGTTATTAAAAAATGTCGATTTCTCCACTCATGCACAAGCATAGCTGCGATGGTTGACCATGCTCAGCTGACATCCCAGCTAATAGCGGATATCATCATGCCCGAATTGAAGGAAAACATGGGTATGTCAATAAAAACAGTTGGAGGACTGGTGAGAACAAGGTTTCCAGGAGTAAAGCCGACGTACAACAAGTTGTGGAGGGGACGGAAAACCGCAATGGCCATGTTATTTGGGTTATGGTCCCGGGCATACGCACTTTTGCCTCGTTTGTTGAACGCCATACGTACATCGAATCCCGAGAGCAAAACAGCGTTGCAATCTGTTCCCACCGCAAATCCGAATGTCCGGAAATTCACAAGGGCCGCATGGGCATTTGGCCCTTGCATCCAAGCATTTAAATTTATGCGTCCAGTAATAAGTATAGATGCATCATTCCTACATGGTCGCTACAGTGGACGGCATCTAGTGGTTGCAGCCTATGATGCCAAAAATCAGTTGTTACCACTAGCATTCGGACTTGTGGAGTCTGAGAGCGGGGAAAACTGGGGATGGTTTATGAGATGGCTACGTTAAGAGGTTGTAGGGGACAGACCGATTTGTGTTATTTCTGACCGCCACAAGGGCATAAAACATGTTTTTAATAGTCCATTGTTTGGTTGGAATGAACATCAGAAACAAGCAGTGCACCGTCTGTGTGTACAGCACATTTCCGAAAATTTATTGAAAGCATGTGCGAACCAGTTTGCGGTGAACAAATTCAATGATACTGCTAGGAAGCACAGTGTTCGAGAATTTAATCATGGTCTAATTGCTATACAAAATTTAAGTAAAGATGCACGCGAGTATTTGAGACATGTTGGGAAGATCGATGAAACAAATAAACAAGCACCCGAGGCGCCGCACAAGTGGTCTCAATGTCACGACAGGGGATATCGGTGGGGAATAATGACAAGCAATGGAGCAGAATCACTTAACCAAATATTTAAGGAATGCCGTGGCCTCCCGGTGACTGCTATTGTTGAAACAACGTTCTACAAGTGTGTGAACTGGTTTGCAAAGAGAAGAGTGGAATCAGCGGCACTAGCGAGTAGAGGGCAGGTGTTTTCCGACCTTGTTACCGGCATTCTTGAAGCAGCCGTGTTGGTCACTCATAACCTTGAGGTTACCGAGTACGATGTGGTTCAAACCGTTACGAGGTCGTTGCAAAAAATGAACGGGAGACCACGACCGGAAGGCAAGATAGAAGCTACAAGGTGGAAATACCGGAAGGGGAGAAACCACGATGCAAATGTCGCGTACCCAACAATACAACCATTGCATGTTCACATATCCTTAAAGTATGTGCGGTACGCAATTATAATCCAAACATATATACACACCGGTATTACAGTGCAGATGCTCTTGTAAATACGTGGCAGGGACAATTTGAGGTATTCGGTAAAGAAGAAGATTGGCCAGAGTATCATGGCGAGACCATTATTCCTGACAAGAAACTGGTCCAGAAAGGCAGAAGAAAGCATACACGGCATGAAATGGTGATGGACCGGATGGCCGGCAGAGTCGGCCCCCTGCATGCGAGATTTGTGGATCGATTAATCATACTACGAACCGGTGTTCTCAACGTAGTATGCAAGCAGAAGAACCGGGTTGTCGTTGGAGCACGCGCCATTCCGTTAGTGGTGTCCCGAGACCTGTGAACCGAGACAATCTCGCGCCGGAGTTCACTCGTGAGGGCCAAGGCGGTCGCCGTTCAACCAGTGATGTTCCGAGACATCCTTCTAGCGGGATTGCACCACCAAATATAGGTTAAATTTTACATTGATATTATCTATCAACAGCACCTCATAAAAATGTATATATTAATAGTTTGTTATTTTTGCAGGAGACGTGGGAGGGCCTAGTACAAGGAGGAGGCCGAAAGGCAGAGTTTCGCAAGTGAAGAGCTTTCTTCGAAGAATTATAAATTCATAGTAAACTACATTGGTGTATATTTGTCGTTATGTTTTTTTTGTTGTTATATTTCTATTACCGTTATGTGTGTATTGCCGTTATGTGTCTATTGCAGTTATCTTTGTATTGTCGTTATGTAATAAATCTTCCAAAGCATTTCGGTCCGGTATGCTAAGTAACACCCTATAATTTTCTAACAAAAATACAAACCACAATCCATAGAATACAAACCACAATCCATATAGTCCATACAGTCCATAGAATACAAACCACAGTCCATAGAATATAACTAAACTAGATGAATCTCTGATATGGGGTCCTAAGAAATTGACCCGGATGTCTATCATGGAGACCCCGTCCAAGTGGAGTACCATCATCTGCAACGTCTCCCGACAGATCTTCAGCCAAATCGTCAACCTGTCCTTCAACCTGTCCTCCGGCTTACAAAAGAATATAACATACAATTTCATGTAAGAATATGAAAATTTGCACGGGTTTAGTTTTCACAGAGCGGTACCGACAGGTAAACATAAGTATGTAATTCTTCATATTTTTAGTTAACAATTAACCTGTGAAGGTGATGGACCAGAGTAGTATGCTGGTGTCTGCTCTGTGAGTAGTGCCTGAAATCCACCCGCCATACCCGTGCTAACCGGGAAAGTAGGTGCACTCGATACCTGGGGCATCTGCCACATAGGAGGTGGTGCCATGTACTGCGATGAGGGCGTACCGTATGGCATGGAAGTAGGTGGAGGCTGCATGGAAGGAGGAGCCACATAAGACGACGAGGACGCACCGTATGGCATGGTGGTAGGTGGATACGGCATGCAAGGCGGACCCATATAAGAAGACGAGAGCATCCTGTACGGCATGGAGGTGGTTGGGTACGGCATCCCAGGCGGAGCCATATAAGATGACGAGGGCATCCCGTACGGCATGGAGGTGGCTGGGTACGGGTACCTGTAGGGTGGGTACGGAGCGGAGGGAGTAGGGATAGGCATGTGCGGCACCTGTGTAGAATACGTCCCCTGCGTGGACTGTGTATGAGGAGGTGGTGAGGAATGTACCAAAAAGTCATCAACAAACTGGGATATGTCCTCAGTCTCCTCGTCGTCTGTCGGTAGCGGCTCAATGTCTGCAGGCAGATTTGCATCTGTCAGCACACGAGCCATCTCATCGCCCTGATCGATCTCCTGTAATATGCAGCCCATTCTCTTCAGCACCGCCTTGCACACTGCCTTTGTCCCTCTCTTGTACAATTTGTCGATGACGAACTTCATTGTCGATACTGTCTTCCTACCCTGAGAGAGAAAAGAACATGCTGTGAGAAAAAAACCAGATAAAATAGTAAACAACATTGAAAAACTATTTGCTAAAATATAAAGAGTATGGTACATACCACACGACGCATTTTTGGTGCGACAACAACATATCCAAGCTCCTCAACTGGGTCTGGTGGTGGAGGTAGAGGATCATGTAGTCCACGGTCTACACGAGTATTTGGAGAGACACTTGGCATCCCGTGCTCCCCGAACCATCGTTTGTAGACGGGATCATCAAAAGGGGTAAAGGGGCGAGTCTCAACAATGAAACGGCATCCAGTGCTGGAGGAACTAGGAAATGGTGACTCTAACTCTGCCCACATCGCCACCTCATCCTTGTGTATCGCCTCCCAATCCAATGCGGTCTGTGATCCGTGAACCACTTTGTCCAGCCGATGTAGATAACCCCAATGATGTGGAGGTGGAACCGGAACCTCCTGATATAGGCCAAACTGGCGCATAACCCTATCTGGGTAGTACCACGAGACAACCCAAAAATGAATCAGCGGCACTCGGGCAAGCCAGTAACGTCGATCTCTCTCAACACATGCAGGAAGTGTATGCCAATGATCATTGTACGACGACAATGACATCTCATCATGGCGCATAGTGTCAAATCCATCTCGATAAACCTGGACCGAACACTTAGCTCCTGTGTACCGATAAGTTTTTTGAAAGACCCAACGCATCGCAAAGCAAGGCCTTCTCTCTGGATCATCAACATCGTCACCAACCAGCTCGGCCAAAGGCAGTGGAGCGCGAGCTCTAGGTCTACCAACCCAAAAATATGTCCACGACCACTGCTGAAGGAGTAGTAGTGCCCCGCCTATGCACGCCGTACCTGCACGTGAGGCCACGGAGAGATTCCGATATAGAGTGGCCAACACAGCTGCACCCCAGTTGTATTTTACTGGATTCTGAAAATCAAAGAACTGCAGCCACATCACGGGCACACTGTCACCAGATGAATCTGGGAATAGAGCCGACGCAAACAAGTCAAGCAAAAAGGCACGTGTATATCTATCGATCTCCTCTTCACTGGGATTTGCTAACAAGCCTTTGAAATTCGCTCGCAGCCATTTCAAGGAGATTTGAAATTTTGACGGATCTGTCCGGGTGTGTACCTCTCCGGCTTTATCAGTTATCTTTCTTGTCTTTTTCTTCCATGCTGTTACCGGGACCTCTCCCAAAAAGTCTAATACCCACTGTAATGCCCCAAGATCACTATGTCCAGTCACAGGACCCCCGGATATGGGCAGACCCCACAAACAACTAACATCATGTAGAGTAACAGTTACCTCGCCGAAAGGCAAGTGGAAAGTGTGCGTCTCCGAACGCCATCGCTCGGCGAGAGCTGTGATCAACTTGGGGTCGACTTGCATCTGCGGCATCCGCGACACCTGATAGAGCCCCAATGCCATAAGTCTCGACTGACATAGAGGATGATACCGAATGGCGGGCCGGTGCGCTTGTGTGTTCAGCACCGAATCCCGCTACAAAAATTACACATACACATCAGATATGCAACTACAACGGTCTTCAAAATAATATTAGAAAAATGTAACAACTAAAATTATTGGTTCCAATTTAAACTCACATTGGTCTCGATTTTATAAATCCTGCTGTCGCAGCATGGCATCTGCAACAGGTCAGTGAGTGCCCGGCGGTCCCCATCAGGAATCGAATCCGGTGGTGGAGGGGGGCCGGACCGAGAACTACTTCTGACTTCTCTCGTAGTCATTTCGTTCACTGTGAAATAATTTCAAGCAACGTTACAATAATAATAATAGTAATAATAATAACCCTAATAATAATAGTAATACTAATACTAATACTAATAATACTAATAATAATAATAATAATAATAATAATAATAGTACTAATAATACTAATAATACTAATACTACTAATACTAATAATACTAATAATACTAATAATAATAATAATAACAATAACAATAGTAATAGTAATAGTAATAGTAATAGTAATAATAATAATAATAATAACAATAACAATAACAATAACAATAACAATAGTAATAGTAGTAGTAGTAGTAGTAATAATAATAATAATAATAATAATAATAATAATAATAATAATAATAATAATAATAATAAAACTAATACTAATAATAATAATAATAATAATACTAATAATAATAATACTACTAATAATACTAATACTAATAATAATAATAATAATAATAATAATAATAATAATAGTAACAATAACAATAGTAATAATAATAATAATAATAATAATAACAATAACAATAACAATAGTAATAATCATAATAATAATAATAATAATAATAATAATAATAATAATCATCATCATCATCATAATAGTAATAATAATCATAATAATCATAATAGTAATAATATTAATAATAGTACTAATAATTATAATAATAATAATAATACTAATAATAATAATACTACTAATAGTAATAATACTACTAATAATACTAATACTAATAATAATAATAATAATAATAGTAGTAGTAATAATAATAATAGTAATAGCAATACTAATAATAAAAATAATATTAATAATAATCATAATAGTAATAATAATAATAATAATAATCATAATAGAAATAATACTATTATGAATAATATAATAATATTAATAATACTAATAATAATATAATAATATTAATAATAATATAATAATATTAATAATACTAATAATAATAATATAATAATATTAATAATAATATAATAATATTAATAATACTAATAATAATAATATAATAATATTAATAATAATATAATAATAAAAATTAATAATAATAATATTAATAATAAATATTAACAATAATAATATTATTAATAATAATAGTAATAGTAAATATTAATAATAATAGTAATAATAATAGTAATAGTAAATATTCAAAAAGAATATTGTATGATATAGGTGCTTTTTTTTTAACAGATATTCTTGATAGTAATAATACTAATGATAGCTACACATGCAAATATTCAGTTGATAGCTACTCATTTTTTTAACAATCAATTATTATGTTCTTGTAATATAAAAATGTAGATAATAACTTATTGTACCTAAATTAACAAAAATTTATATAACATTTTTATGAAAACACTAAATGGACCGACGCATTATTTTCACTGATGATTGTTTAACATTACCAGTTAACTAAAACAAGCCTATCTAATGTACCCTTAGATAAATTAATCTCATTCAGATTCTTTTAATATAACAAACTAGACAACAATTTAGACAACAATCTATGTAACATTTAATTCAAAAAATTAAAAAAAAAATTGGTGGACCTGTCGGGAGTGGGTCTGTCGGGGCGTGGGGCCGGGGCCGGGGCCGGCTGGGGCGGGGGCGGGGGCGGGGCCGGGGCCGGCTGGGGGGCGCTGCTGGGGCGGGGGCGGGACCTGTCGGGGCTAGGGGGGCAGCTCGAACGGGTTGTGGGGTGGGACGGGTGTGGGTTGGGTGTGGGTCGGCTGGGGCAGGAAGGTGGGACGGAGGAAGGGAGGGGGAAGGATGTGGGACGGAGGGAGGGAGGAGAAGAGGAGTTGAGATGAAGAGGAGAGGGGAGAAAGAAATAGGCCGGGTGGGTGGGGTGCAATAATTGGTGGACGGTACTCACTTCACGGACCCAGTCTGGGACGGCTTTCATAGCGCCGTACCAGCGCCTTTTCTGGTACGGCAAAGGGAAGGCCGTCCGAGCCCTCTGGGTCGGCATTAATAGAACCGTCCCACCCCCACCCGTGATTTTGGTGGGCCCCACTCATCTGGGACGGTCCTATGAAGGCCGGCTAACCTATTTCCAAAAATCCAATTCCGAGGAATCTATTTATTTAATTCTGATTTTTATTTTAATTAATAATAAAAAATCGGCTTAACCACTGTCGTATATATAATTAATATATAGCCGTATAAATTATAGACTAATATATGAGCATTATTCACAAAGATATAAAAGTGTATATATAATAACTCGAGGTAATCGTATTTTAACACGTGAATTTAATTTGAAAACTATGGTGCTCTTAAGTTCACGGGGGCTTCCCGTGAGCTTAACACCAAAAGCATATCAAATCATATTTAAATTTTGATTTATATGGCTCAATAAATTCTTTATCTTATAACATGCAATTTTTTTTCATTTTTGGAGATTTTTAAGTATTTGTTTCAGATTTTTTTAAAAGTTACATATGAAATATTGATTATTTTATTAATATTCTATAGTTGCTATTAAAAAATCCGAAATAAATACTTAAAAATCTCCAAAAATGAAAAAAAATTGCATATTATAAGATTTTGATATAAAGAATTTATTGAGTCATATAAATAAAAAAAGTATACAGTATTCAGTATACTCTCTGGCGCAAGATCTTGAGAGTGCTCATCCTCTGTAGGGCTGCACTGTGTGGCGTAGGATGTGAACCGTTAGATCATCTCGAGATTTGAGATAGCACAGATCCCAAGGTGATCTAACGGTTCACGTTCTGTACTACACAATGCAGCGCTACAGAGGATATGATCTTATAGTTTATGCCCTCACTATAGCATGTACTGTTTTTTGTAGTATCTCTGTGCAAAATTAGATACTTAAAGAAAGTGAAAGGACATCAATTGTGGTATATGGTATGGTTGTTTTTCATATTTTTGTCATTTCTCGTACTTGTGAAAATAATTAATTACTAGCTTTTCACTTAACTATGAATAAATTCAAAGCCAAATTAATTAGAACGGACATATATATATACCAAGTAATATTTAATTAACGAATTGCCTATTATAAATCATCAATAAATAACAAATTGTCGCCATCTTCCAATATATTAATTAACGTTTGTAAAATATTAATTACAGAGGATATATATTTTGGTCATTTTCGATTCCAAATGGAGTATTAACTAGTCAAATAGAGAGAATTGAAGGGCATAGCTTGTTAGAAATTATATAGTTTGGATTGGTACGTATATTGTTAAAAATTAAAGGCCCATAAAGTTGCTTGTCACAACTCACAAGTTGAAATTAAGTTCAAGGGATATCATGCATGAACTTGTGAAGATAATATATATATAGATCGGTCTGGTTTCTTATTTATAATTACTTGGCAATGCATATAATTAATATTCTTGCCCTGAACTAGTAGTTCAAGCGTTGCTGTCCTAGCTAGATTTGCTTCAACCATGTCAACTACGTACATCTTGTTCGCACGAGATTTGAATGTTGTTAAAAGTATTATCTAATTCGAAAATCGAAATATGTATAATATATGTTTATTTTGTTTAATCAGAAATAGTCAGGTATGGGGTAATTAATAGTCAAGTGGGGTTAATAATTAGCTTTTGTGAGTTACGTGAAACATGCTTAAGTATTATTAGCGATGACTCACGGATTCCCTAATTAATTAAGCTATACAGTCAATCAATATAGGATTTTGCTGGTGTACAACTAAGAATTTGTATACAACTACAATTATGGTCCAACTTTTATTGTGGGCCTTTCAATTGTTAAAAGGATAATATAGTTATTTATATTCATAAATTACAATTGGCATGCAATAATTACCTTCACTTTAACTTCTTGTTTGTTATCTTAAAATCCATTTTTAGATGAACCGTTCAAGTTATTAAACTGATATTAGCAAGTCATATAAATATTTTTCAGAAGTGGAAGTTATATATATATATTTATATTAGTTAACTACTAATTAATTGTTATAAGAAAACTAATATATATAATCGAAATCACATTTTAATATTTTATTATGGTCCTTTAAATTTGCTGCTTCATCCCTCACGACACCCAGGTTCATCCCTTTTCATCATCAGCAAATCTTTCGCTGTCATCTCCATATATGATTTCGATTTTCTTTTATCTCAACGAGGCCATTGAAGGTTCTCCCTCTTTCTCCATGTTCTCCCATTCTATGTTCCTTCTCCCTAAATACGGATAAGTAATCACAATACATTGGGAACATATTGAAATTAAATTCTATGTACGTAGCAGACTAGCAGCGCAACTGCGCAAGGGGTAAACAGATCCATCATATAGTTTTCCATTTTTTGGATGAAATAAATAAAAGAAAACTTGTGTGAGAGAGAAATAAAAAGAAAGGGGCCGGTAATGTCCGTAACTTAAGATATATAATTAATTTTTTGGAACCATATTTGGCAAACTCATTAAACTAGTCCATATTTTTAGCCTCTGAAGTCGCATGAGTCCGTATCGGCTATGATCCAAATCGGATCTGAGGAGCCTCCAATCCTCAATCCGACGGCTGTAGATTTTAGAGGGGTTTTTTAGAATAATCTCAGCCATTCATTTAGGATTGGAGGGTCCTCCGATCCAATTTGGATCGTAGTTGATTTCAGCGCGAAGTCGCACATATTATGTTTGTCTTCTTACCTGAACTAAGCACACCATCAGTAAGAGATGCGGGTCCCACTTGTTAGCTAATTGGTTGAAACATATTCCTGCTCCAGGATCAAGTGAATATCCTCTCAGTTTTTCATTAGCAATATATTAAGAGAGGAAATATATATGGGAGCCGACAGTAATTAAATACATTCTATGCATTATTTTTTGTATGTCCATTATATATGCCCATTTGTTCTAGTTAAAAATGGAAAGAACGCTATATCTCTTGAGATGTTGTTATATCCATTGATTGTACAATAGAGATAGTTGTATACAAATTTTTAGTTGTAAACTAGCAATACTCATTAATATATTTAGGGGTGTAAACGAGTCAAGCCGAGCTAGGGTAAACTCAAGCTCGGCTCGTTTAATTATATAACGAGCCAAAAACACAAACTCGAGCTTGGCTCGTTTAATTAACGAGCTGACTGAGCTGGCTCATTAAGCTCATTTATTTTTTAATAATAAAATTTTAAGTATGTTATATGAAAATTTATATAAAAATTAATATAAAAGGACTAATAAATATATGTTCATACACATTTTACATAACAATTTCATATATATTTGACCATATGTTGTATAATATATTAATAATTTACGATAAGAGCAGTACAAATTGCAATTAGTAATAGTTTATCGAGCCAAATGAGTTTAATGAGCCGAGCCATGCCAATTTCATATATACTTGACCATATGTTGTATAATATATTAATAATTTACGATAAGAGCAGTACAAATTGCAATTAGTAATAGTTTATCGAGCCAAACGAGTTTAATGAGCCGAGCCATGCCAAGCTCAAGCTCGGCTCATTAGCTTAACGAGCTTAACGAGCTTAACGAGCGAGCAAATAATGAGTCGAGCCCGAACCACTAACGAGTGAGCCACGAGCGACCAGTTTTTTTGCCACTCTAAATATATTAGCAACTTACATTTCCGGTTTCTAAAGAATCTATGCTGTAACGTGTAAACCGTGTACAATGATGATAGTCAATGAATATGACGTATGAACCAAACAAAACTGCATGCATGTTACATTGAGTTACCAGTTAACTCGATCCGAATTTAAATAAGGTTAAATAAGTAATTAACCTACCCGCTTAATTTACTTGTGTCTACCGGTCAAGTCTCGTTCTTTTAAAAATATATATACTGCAAACAAACTAATTGTTCGAAGTCTCCTTTCTTGTAAAAATCATAAGGAAACTTTGTCTGATCAGTACCTTATACTTTTTAAAAAATGTACTCTTCATATAATTTTAATATCGTTGTAGATATAGTGATGCCATTGGATGATGCTAAATTATTGTTTTAACTTTTGACTTTGTCAAATGAACTAATTGTTAAAGTTAACATGATAATTGTTCAACTTAAGATGCTATGTATTCAGCTTAGAATCAATTTATAAGTTGAATAATTATTTATGTAATCATTCAACTGAATATATATTGTACTTAAAATTGAAAAAAATAATAACTAATAATTCAACTTAACATAATAATTGTTCAACTAAAATATTAATCGTTGAACTTAATATCAATTTATAGTTAACGTATTGATGTTAAGTTAAAAAAAATTCCATGTTAAGTTGAACAATTAGTATATTAAATTTAACAATTAGTAAGTTAAATAATTAGTATGTTAAGTTAAACAATTAGTTCATCTAACCAAGACATATTATATTGCACCACTAATATCACCGTAACATTACTGGTTTTGTTTATCAACGCTAGCTGAAGACATACGTTTTCCATTTCCTTAATTTTCCACTGGTTTTGTTTAATATTACTGATGCTTCTGGAGAAGAAATTGCTGAAAAAATCCTTCTTTGGTGACGATTGTTTTTTACTTTGACCCACCAACCCGTACGTAGGTTAGTGGATTTTTTGTCGTTCCGCCCGTCCTGGAGTGTACAGCAAACATATATACGAGTTGAAGTGACGGATGGTCGGGTCGGGTCGGGTCGGGTCGGGATCACGTCAGGTCAGGTCAGTTTGACCGAATGTAAATGTCAGGTCGGGTTCGGTTCGGGTACGGTCAGGTCGGGTCGAGTATCGGGTTGACGACTGTCGTCACTTTTTCGATTCGGGTACCAGGTCGGGTCGAGTTTCGGGTTTGGTCAGATTTTGTACCTTTGTTCCCGGGTCATCTCGGTTTTCGGGTTGGGTCAGGTTCGGGTCAACTTGACTTTTTCTGAAACACTTGTCGGGTCGGATTTTGGTCAGTTTGACTTTTCCTGAAACTCAAGTCGGGTCGGGTTCGGTTTTCCGGGTTGGGTTCGGTTTTCCTGGTCGGGTCCGATTTTGTCACCTCTATATACGACTAATCAACCAGCTTAATTTTAATATCTAGATTGTATTCAACGCTTTGGATTGATCATTTGAGCGACTGTTTTTGAGATATACACGAGGCCAAAAGACTGTTTTTATATATTTTAATTATTATAAACTAAATTGGTATCATTTCCATTAACCGGGTAAAATTGTATTATTTTTATTAGTCAAGCTGCCCTTTAAAAAGAATTTTTAATTGTTTTCATTTTAATTATAAACATGTCCAGACAAATATTAAAATATGGTAACTCATATCTTAAATTTTGTAACCTAAACCACAAAATTATTTATAACAACATGAACATGTGTAGGCATATTTATTGAGGACAATGGATATGACCCTTCTCATAACAACGTGCTCCACAATATTTTTAGAAGGGATAGGCATGGAAGGGAAGGGGATGGAAAGGAATGGAATAGAAGGGGAAGAGCACTTCACCTCCTCGATCTATACCCTAATTTGGAGGGGACAATCAATTGATTTGAGGAGTTGAGGAGGTGACTTTTTTCCCTCCCCTCCTCTTTAAAAACCATCTTGAGCAAGTAAACTTTTGAACTTCACCCCTTCTCCTCTCCTCTCCCCTCCTCTCCTCTTCATCTCTTCTGGAGCACACTGTAAAGGGAAACACTATAAAGATGTACAAACAAATCACGTCGTTCATTACATTTTTTTCATTTTTGTATATTATGCAACGAAACTTGATTATTATATATGTAGTGAAATCTTATAATTATACATATTAATTGACTCGCCATATTAAATCTATCTCTCAATAGCTGAGTCGTGGTTCAATAACTAGGTAAATTCCAATCGGTTTATGATGACCCATTATTACGGTTCACTGAAGCATCTCCCTCTTTCTCTCTAAAGAATCTATATATGTTGTTACGTGTAAACCGTGTACATTGATGATAGTCAATGAATATGACGAAACCAACAAATAAATTAAACTGCATGTTACATCGAGTTACCAGTTAACTCAGATCCGAATTTTAAATAGGAAGAGATCATGCAACATATATGGTTATAAAAATTAAACAGAGTTAAACAGTACATGTGATCCAGACGTCATTCCATGTTGAGAATTACTTCATTGCATCTTAAGTTTTCGACAAAATCCTTTTTTGAGTCCCATTTAATTTATAATTAAATTTTCTTTCATACCGTTCAGTACATTACTATCAATTTCATCTAGTGAAAAATAATAAATTTGTACCCATTTATTTTATTTCTAAAAGCCTTCCAATTTCTCTGATAATTTATTTGAAGAGTCAACTTTTTTATTTGAAAATGCGAAAAATATATCAAAATTTATTATTATATATGAAAGTCGAAAGTTTCAGATAGCTTTATCTTTGTAAATAAATAAATAATTATATAAAATATTTTTATAATTAATTATCATATCCTCATAATAGAGATCTTGAAATTGCATTATTTTAATTTTTTTATTTCTTTAAATAATAAGCTATATATGAAAAATGAATAAGCAATATATTAAATATTTTAATTATGTTTATACAAAATGTTTATTGTGCGATCGATAGTTATTGAAAATTAGTATTGATTTTAAAATTGATGCTAAACAATATATTAAAAATTTCAGTTATGTTATACAAAGATGTTTATTGCTCGATAGTTATTGAAAATTAGTATTGGTTTTTAAATTGATGATACCGAGTGTCTCTTCGATATTGTATCAGCAAAGAGATTTAATTAGACAAAAGCAAAAAATAAAAATAAAAAAAAAAAGAAACGCGGTGACAAATTCATTAAGAGTTTCCTCGAGATAATTTTTTTTTTTTTTGCTTGCTCTTTTTGCTCTTTAGACATGTGAGACAAATATTGTGGGATAGAAACAGTTTCGCTCCAACCAATTATTGTGTCTAAAATTTTGACAAGTATATATATGCATGGGATGGCGATATACTCAACTCAACAGCTCAATAAAACCTTTAAACTTAAAGTTGGTTATTTTTTTTTGTTGTCACGAAGAATTGCTGGAATCAGTAAACAAAAGAGCAAGAGCTAATTTTCAATTAACAAATATCATATTTTTCAATAAATATTTGCGATCAATAATATCATTTTTCAATGAACAGATACACTACAGTTTCCAATAAACATTTACATAGGTGCACGTGATGTATCATAACTATGAAAATGGTGGATGGGTAGCCTACAAATATATGTTTTTCTAAACAAAAACGAACCCGACTTGTGAAGATCAGTGGGCAGACCGACTTGACCAGAACATAGCATGCATTATTCGGAGAGCCATACAATATAATCGTTGGTGATTGATCAACCATAATTTGGTTATATGTAAGTGTTGAAAATAGGAATAACATACATTATCCTGGCTATACATATTTAGAGTGATGGAGTCGCACGCTTATCACCATTTAGAAACATATAAATTGAATCAAACGGTTTAGTCATAACTTTGGACGTAACGGCCTCCATCTAAATGGCATTAGACAAAATTCTAGTCCAAAAATTGAATTGGTTGGTAGTGCATGGACAATTCCAATTGTGAAACATCCATACATCCAGACGTATACGTACGGGATGTAACATGTATAGGTTGAAATGTAACAAATACATTCCGAAATGTAATCTATAGACGTTATGGATAGTTTTTATGTGGACGGTAGGTATTACTCATTCCAATTTCCAAATCCTACCCAACCAAATTTATAACCCGGCTCTAGCTCATGGAGTCCTGGTACAGAACTTGATCTGGTCTCATCAAATTATTTAAGCCAACTAGACCTACTTGAATCTACATGGTGGATATTAAAATCCATACAAAATTAGCAGATAAAAAAAAATTAATTTACCTTATCGATCGTTCGATTTGAAATATTGTAAGAAAAAAAAAACGTAAAATAACTTGACTTCACATTGGGATGACCCAACTAAAATAGGAGATAGATTACAAGCTGTCGTTTCAACAATATCAACATGTTAAATAATTTGGATGTTTAATTCACATCATCATAATTGTGTTCACATCATCATAATTATGAAACACTTGATGTATAAAACCGGACATTATGACGTTCCGGTTGAATAACATATGTGACAACTTGTTTGCCACATACATATATCGTTACTATATATAAAAACATATTGCAAAAAAAATGACATGAAAAGACTATCTTTCTCAAATAAGAAACCTGAGCCGTTGATCATTTTCTTGGATAAATCAGAACAGTTGATTTACATTAATGCCTGTTGACGTTAATGTCTCAGCCCATTAAAATTTAAGGCTCATATTAATTTTCTCAATATAAGACTCATTATATATTACCTTAAAAATTTATTATAAGAAATAACAATTTCAGCCCAAAGCAATGCGTGGGCTGTTTACTAGTATTATATAACATGTCATTTAAAAAACAATGTGCTTTCTGTCCTGAGCTCCAATGAAGCTCCAGCTCTATATAAAGAAGTGCCCTTAGTTCAGTCTCCTGCACCCAAACCAAGCTCATTACAAACCTAGCTCCTCTTACCCTATCCAAACATGGAGCTCCTCCCATACTACTTCCTCGCCTCCGCATTCCTCCTCGCCGCCCTCCTATCCATTCTGAAGGCCAAGGCCTTCCCAGCCAAGCCCCGTGACCTATTACGCCTGCCGCCCGGTCCCTGGCAGCTCCCCCTTGTTGGGAGCTTGCACCACCTCATTGTTGGTGGGTCGCTGCCACACCGGGCGCTCCGTGGGTTGGCCAAGAAGCATGGCCCGCTCATGCTCCTCAAACTCGGCGAGACTCCGACCATCATCGCTTCCTCCCTGGAAGCTGCCAGGGAGATTATGAGAACTCAGGTGAATATATAATATAACATATTAACATGCAAATATAAATTAACTAAATTAATAAGCACACTAATTAATTAATTAAGTAAATTAATTAAAAGTGCCCATAAAAAATACCAAAAATGTAGAAACTAAACATTTTAAGTAAATTAAAGTTCATATATAAATTAGATGTATTAAATATTAATTGACAATTATATTCCATTTTCAGGTAAATTACAAAAGGGATATGACCCAATTACATATAATTAGCAAATTTGTACGTACAAAACATAAATGATAAATCTAGTTTGTTATTGGCGAGCATCAGGGCTTAATTGCCCAATAGGAACTGGAGGATACACTGTTCTTGTTTTTATTTTGATTCGACTTTTGAAACAGGATAAGTACTTAGTAGTATCACATTATGTACTACTAATTGATACCATACAAAATAATGGACCATCCCTTTCATATAGAAACAGGGGGAGCCATGCATGCAATCTGCAGTGTCGTCCTTGCTGATGTTTATTTCAAATTGTTGCAATTTTATGTTGTATATGCTTTTAACTTTTAATTATTTTTAACAATAATTAAAACACAAATTATGTTGGAATTGATTAAAATAATTGGTAAAACACATTATGTTATTTTTATTTCAAAAAAAATGCTATCTGCTGTTGTATATGTTTTAAATATTTTTAACAATTATTAAAAATTTAAAATACAAATTATGTTTGTTAATTAAAAATTAAAAATAATTGGTAATTAAGCAAATTATTCTTATATTAAATTATTAAGTAATCTTTGTTTAACTCTGTCAAGAACTCAAGATTAATGGATCTGTAATTACTAATTACATAGAGAGTTCACAGTAGTATATATAACTGAAAAAAAAATTATATTACTAGCACATCTAACTGAAAAAAATATATATATATATCACCATTTTTAATTTGTGATATGAAGGACACGACTTTCGCGATGCGGCCGATCAGTATTACGGTCCATACGTTGAGCTGGGGCGGCAGAGACCTCATCTTCGCGCCGTACGGCGACTACTGGAGGCAGACGCGCAAGGTCTGCATGACGAAGCTCTTCGGGCCAAAGAGAATCCAGGCGTACCGAGCCATCCGCGAAGAGGAGGTGAAAAACCTCATAAACAACATCACAAACGACGCACAATCATCACATCTTGTCGACATCAGCGACTTGATGACGAGATTTGTGAGCGATACGACCGTACGAGCTATAACCGGCGCAACACACAAGGACCACCCGGAGTTCCTCCGTGCTTGGGGGGTGTCGTTGGAGCTGGCTGCTGGTTCGAACCTGGCCGACCTTTTCCCCTCGAGAAGGTGGCTCACTGATTACATCAGTGGCGCCACGGGTGAGGCTGAGAAATGCAACCGCATAATTGGGGGCCTGTTCGACAACATCATCAGGATGAAGAGGGAAAGGAACGCCATCCATGACGCTACTGATACCGAAGACGAGGACTTGCTCGACGTGCTCTTGAAGATGCACGACGGCGAGGGAGTGCCAACTCCTCTCGAGTTGGATAGCATCAAAGGTGTTATTTTGGTAAGCTTTTTTTCATCTTAGATATTCAATTCTCAATTTATTATCATTTTTTAGTTTTTACTGTTTACCATTTTTTTGTTCTTTGTTCTTGTATGATTAATTGATATATATAAGTATATATGCCTGTATATATATTTGATATAAAATTGTAAATATAGGATCTTTTTGGTGCTGGAGGTGAAACCTCATCGACGACACTCGACTGGGCGATGTCGGAACTAATGAGGCACCCGAGCGCGCTACAGTTCGCGCAGGCAGAGGTCCGGTCGGTGCTAAAAGGGAAGCCGACAGTTCTCGATGAAGACGTACACAAGCTACCCTACATCCAGAATGTTATCCGGGAGACGTTGCGTCTGCACACCCCGGTGCCGCTACTCCCGCGGCTGTCCCAAGCCGACTGCACCGTCCTAGGCTACGACATTCCGAAGAACACGAAGCTGCTCGTAAATGGCTGGGCCTTAGGCAGGGACCCAAAATACTGGGAAGACCCGGATGCGTTCAAACCGGAGCGTTTCAAGCTGCATTCCGTCGACTACAAGGGTACCGAGCTCGAGTACATCCCCTTTGGTGCGGGGCGCCGGCAGTGTCCCGGTACCATGTTCGGGATCGCGAATGTGGAGCTGTGTCTCGCAAATCTTCTGTACCATTTCGACTGGGAGCTGGATCCGAAGGTGAAGCCCGAAAAACTCGACATGTCAGAGTTGTTCGGGGTTACAATCCGTAGGAAGAATCACCTGTACCTGCATCCCGTCTTGCGCATCCCGTTGCCGGCTGCCTGATCAAGCATGTACACATGCATGCTCATGTTACAAACTGAGTAATACCTAGCGTCCACAGAAATACCATCCATAGCATCCATAGATTACATTATGGGATGTATCTGTTACATTCCGTATATAACTATGGATGTATATATGAATGGTTTTTCAGTGGACGCAAGATGTTTCTCTTACTCTCAGGATGCTATAGCTAGCTCATGAGCGATTTACATTGATTACTATTGATATGATTATATATATGAATAATGAATTGTAGATTATATATATGCGTTTTCTATATATATATACACACAAATATATATATATAGTAGACGTGTAATTAAGAAAATGATCTACATGTATGTATGTATATTTATTTTCTGAAGATGTGTACGTATGGTTTAGGAAGTGTAAGTCAGCTCTGTATGTTTGATCCTAAATTAATGAATGAATAAGATTTCCTGCAACATATATATATCTATCTATAGAGATCTGCTGTTTGGCTGAACTAATTAACGAGCTTAATTATTTGGTATGAGATTGTAAATATATATATATTTTTCTTTCAATATCAGCTTGAGAGCACCATTCATGATGAGCAGAACTTCACTTTGAGAGCCTTGCAAATTCAGATACTCTCTCTCTCTCTCTCAAAATAAAAATTCTGATGTTAACTGAAATTTGCCATTTATCCGTACTAAACACTAATATAATATATGACCAACCTGAGTGACGGAGATCCAAAATAGACGGTTCACGTATATTTAACATGGAGTTTAGGATATATATATATAGAGAGAGAGAAAAGCAGGCTACCCCTCCACTCCTCTCACAGTTTTGACACGCCACGTACACTCATGTACTTACTACAGTCGCATAAATGTTTACTAGAAACCGTAGTGCATGCATCTGTTCAATATAAAACGATATATATTGATCGGAAAGAAATAAATGTTTACTGAAAATTGATATTTGTTCATTAAAATTATAGTCGACCGGTGGGTAGATAAAAGGGTGATCATTAGCTATTACTCTATATATATATATATGCATGGACCCCTGACCCGAGATGTTCTGGTTCTGCATCTGCATCTGCATCTGGTGTACGTAGGGTTGTAATCATCTGCGATATCCTCTTTAAGCATTTTTTTCCGATTGGAAATGGTCTCCACGTACCAAGAATTAAAAAAAGATCATTATAATTTGTCCTGATCGTCTTTCCCTGGAACTGACCTCCCTGCGCCTGCAGGTACCAAATTAACTAATATTTAAGTATATATTACAATATATATATAGAGAGAGAGAGAGAGAGTCCGGCTACAATAATATGTATATCACGGTTTTACCGTGCTATGTGGTCCGTATTTGAGTTTTTGGTGTCCAAATCGTCTATCCGAACCGTTCAACTTGATCTCTATATCAAAATATACTAGGAAACCAAATTTTACAATTTTTAAATTTTTTTTGCTATTTTTAGTGATGGGGAGAAAATGACTAGATCCAAGAATTCTGGTTCATACAAAACAACGATTTTCTCCCCATCATTAAAAATAACAAAAAAAATCTAAAAATTGTAAAATTTGGTTTCCTAATATATTTTGATATAGAGATCAATTTGAGCGGTTCGGATTGACTATTTGGACACCGAAAACTGAGATACGAGTCACATAGCTTAGTAAATCCGTGATATGCATATTACCGTAGCCTAATTCTATATATATATATTATGCCTAAGGGCAAGTTGCATGTTCAATAAAACAATAAAAGATACCACATATATATCACTCATAATTACAAGAGTCTATTATGATCTTCACATGTAATTTTACTTATAACTAATATTTTTTTAGAATTTTTTATTTTTTTTAATAAATTTTGAAATGTCACCTGCTTAAAACATTATGAGTCATCCAAATAAGTGACATTTCAAAATATCTTAAAAAATAGTAAAAAAATTCTAAGAATTATAAAATTTGGTTACAAGTAAAATTGTATATGAAACATAATGAGCGGTTTGGATCGACTATTAATATTTTAAATTGGAGATATGAGCCAATAGTACGGCGTAATTTGTACTACTAACAGTACCATAGCCTTATTCATATTACAATTCATACTCTAGAAAGAGGGGTAAGCTTCCAAGCTTTTTACACTACTAGAAAAAAGGGCATCTACGTGCTTAAAAAATGGGCCTTCTGCGTGCATAAGTCCACGTTAAACATAATCAGCGTGCACCTACGCACGCTAACCTTTGCACGCAGGTGCATTCGATTCTAATACGCTATCCGCATGAAACTATGCACGCAAAAATTGTATTCTGACAACCCCTCTGACATCTCGTTTGGCTCCTCCTTTACGTCGTTACCTCTATACTGGAACATGGACCTATGCACGCAATTTTCTGACACTATCTGAATAAAGCTTACCAACCCCAATTCTATTAAATAACATTTTATATTATATTATATTATATTACTGTACTATATTATATTATATTACTGTACTATATTATATTATATTATCATATTACGTAGCATCAATAGTTTTGCTTTAATCCAAATACAGCCAAAATCAATAACAAAAGATTATATTATTATTATATACCATTTCATATCCAATATACAGTACTAAATATGGAAAAAATGACATTATTATAACATAATTTACATCCACCTCATCATTTCAGCATTCCAGCAAAAATTGTAACGAAATGAATCCAACTAAAAATTAAAATACTACAAACTACAGATCTTCAAGTGGACAATCAGATTTGCAATCCAATTGATTATTTTCTGATGAGTCCCTGAAATCAAAAGAAATTATTATAAGAAAAAGAACAACCTCAAAATTTTGATTTGCACATAGTGCACACCAAAACAACCAAGATTCAATAATTACCTATTATGAGTGAAAAATTTCAATGAAGCAAAATAGAAGCTCACACCCAGCTTAAAGTTCTCTACCTAATACATAAGCAATTTTCCAGAATTTAAGAAAATAAGTTATTTAGATGACGAATGCTACTACCAATGAAATAATGAAAACAATTGTTCATAATCTTACTACACACGAAGAGGACAAATTATAGATCATTTTGAACAAATATTTGCATCAAAGATTTAAAAGGTGCTCCAAACACTTCTAAATTATAAAAACAGTTCAAGGCTCCCAAAGTCATACAAAACATTGAATAAATCATTAATTGTTTCCAACAAATCTCTCGGTCACATTCAACTATTTCTACTTAAAATTGATCATTTTCACTAATCTATAAAACATGAATATATCAAGATATAGAGGTACCTTTCAGTTTGTTTCTATTTAAACAGTCATCATGCCTGTACGGATACGAGTGAAGGCACTCCAATCTTCTGATATATTATAACACACAATTTCATATCCAGAAGATGGGACTTTCCTTGGTGCCACACCTGGTTGTTGTTGGTTACTAAGCCTAAAAATTAACACAAAATATATTAAATAGCTACAAGAGAGGATACAGAGCATATGCTAAGATAGAGAAGAAAACAATTGTTATAAACAAAGCACCTGATAGGGATACAAAGCATGCTAAGATAATACAATTGCATGATCTCATATTTTACTTGCCCCTTCCAGAGAATTATGAACTCATTGATTATAAACCCCATTACCAGTTAATAGCAATATGACTTAACAATTGTGAAACCTCATTTTTGTTTGATAATGTGAGAGCGGTAAGAACCTGTGCAAAGCTAATAATGCCGATTGAAAATGTTGATTGTGGCCATCGACGATGTTGATCGTGAAGGCTTGCTTGTCCATGCTTGAACAACACGAGAAAGAACCTAAGTGAATGGCTGGTAACCTATGGATATTTTGTGACCGTTCTATACTCAAACAAATAAATAACTTAGATTTTGTATTTTTACAGAATAAATTAAAGAAGAAAAAGAGGAACCAAACCATAGTATAACAATAGACTCCTTGAGCTTCTGAGCAAGGACCCTCATCAAACTGCTCCCGATCTGCAGGAGCTCAATCAAACTAGGCTCAGTCACATTGAGTGCTATATATAGCCTGCAATTGTCTGGAAAATATTCTGATGGCTCCGTCAATACTCTTTCCTCGTTACTTCCATACAATGCACATGGCACCATACTCCCAAGCAGGCCTAACTAATGTATAGTACATTAACAAAATTAGTATACAACAGACAGAAGTTAACATTATATTACTAGATTAGATTCAGTAGCTATTTAAAAACTTAATACTAATCATATGCTGAATTGACTTGGTACCTTCCTTAGCCAGAGTTGATATGTACTAAAAGGGTCTTTGAAAGTCTTATAAAATTTGGCAAAATTGATATAGGATGAGTATGAAAAGTCTTTTAATTATACGGTCCCTACTTTTGGTGCATGTTTATTGAAGGGGAAAAATGAACAAAGCACCTGAAAGGGATTGCTTCATAGATTGGATAGAAGCTTCTACATTGAAGCCATTGGCCGGCCAATTTCCTTCCATTGGGAATTGAAAATGAATGGTTATTTTGAGTGTAGTGGCATAGCCACGAACTATGTAGTTGACAACTAAAATCTGCATGCTCTGAAGTGTTGCTTTCATTATTTGTAATGACTGTGATAATCATTTCTATTGGCAAGGTGGCAATTTTAAATATAAAAAAAGAGATTGTCATGAACACTATTCAATTAAATTGGATAACTCAAATTCCATCTTATCTCAACTAAAATTGTGGATATGACAGACATATTAAACTTCAACATAAAAGATACCAAATTAGTGTGTCTGTGACAGTAGCAATGTGAAGCCCATTTAGGATAGCTTCCCAAATACAAAATAGATGATTGAGTGGACATAGAAAAGGTACCAAAATTAACTCAGCTACCAATGCTTATGGACAATAAACCATGAATTACAATAAGTATTTCAACAGACTAAACTAAAACAACACGATTGATTGACTTAATCAGTATTTCATTTCATTTCTTATTAGTTCGTCAAGTGTAGGCAAGGAAACGAAATTCAATCACTAAGCTACACCATCGATCGTGACTTTAACCTGGATTTTACACCGTTGTAAGCAAGTGAGGAAGTTCTAAGTCAAACTAACCTTGAAGTGAACCCTCAAGTCAGTAAAGGAGCCGGATGCTCCATTGGTTCCGATTGGAAGTCCCTCTGTGGTCCAGTCCCCTTCGCCAACACCCAGCGAGTTTCTCGACTGCAGTGGTACTTTCAACCACCTTCGCCATTGAAGGGGCGACTATGGCAAGCGCAGACGACGGTCCGGATCTGGTCGCACCATTACGACTCTCTGCCATCCCCGACGCCTACATTGGAGCCCGATCCCACGACCAGCGTACACCGTGGTCGGGTATGGAGGAAGGGGATGAGCCGGCAGTGACCATCTCAGAGGCGAAGGGGCTGATGCGGCTGGTGAATGTGGAGGCGCTGAAGAGGAGGCTCGGGGAGACCTGCGGCGGGGTCATGTGGTACCACGAGCTGCTCCGCACTTGTTTCTGAAGGATGCGGCGGTGCAGCCGCTGGAGAGGAGAGCTAGGGTTTGAGTGTTGCGTATGTGAGAGGCGACGGATTCCAAACTTTGGTCTAAATTTTTGCTGAACTTTTTTGGGGGGGAGGCAAGGGAGGCGTGGTCATCCTCTACTGCGCAGTATTTTGCTGCGCAGATATCCACCGATGAAGACTAATAGGGGGTTTTAGGGATTGAGTTTGCACGATTCTCGAAACAAATTAAACGGTTTGATCTCTGCGCAGCAAAATAGTGCGCAGTAGACGATAAGAATTGGCAAGGCAAGAGTTGGCAAAGAGTTATTTTCAGAATTTTGGGAACGTCTTGATTGGATGCATTCATATGAGTATACAACTAGAGATTTAGTCCGTTAGATTTTATCATCACTGACAAGATTATTAGATCCAAAGAGAATTTATGGATGTCTTATAGTTTGTTTACAACCCTCATTTTAGAGGATCCACTTATTATTGTTCTTGTAAGATCTGCTGTTCATTTTTGGAGGAACGATACAGAATTAAAATGACATAATTAACGGTAAAACTTTTATTAAAAGTTTCAATTTTTAATCTGCACATACTATTTAGTTAGATTATTGTTCCCATATAGTTTGATCCGGTGTGCATTATTTTGGTTGCATAGATCATAGATTTTAATTTATAACCATTTATTTTAGAAACTTTTTTTCATATGATCGATTGTCAACTTAACTTCAAATTTGATCATATATTGTTTTTATACAATCTATATAGTTTTCTTGAATTTGAACGGTTTGGATCGACCATATATCATTTTTCATGTACTGCAAAGCATTTTGACATGTAGTTGTGATATTAATGCATAGAACATAAACTCAAAGTGTTCACTTATATGCCTTGTAAAACTTAAAACATAACAAATTATCGATCTGTTCCACTCATATGCTAAGTAATCATCTTGATTGTATACCAAACAAGTTTCATCAGGTTTGAAGCTTCGGATGATGCCGATCGACTAACTTTAAAAACACATAATTGTATGGACATAAATTGTACTCAACGGATCGAAGAATTAAATCAGACGTAAGATCAAGTAACCATCATAATCATATTGTACATAATTTTATGATCATATACAAAAAACTTGTTATCCAATCAGATAACATTTTACCGTTCGATTTTTCGTTGAAATTTAACGGTCTAAAATATTTTGATGTATTCGACCAAACAAATTAAATCAAATTCGAACAAAATTCAATACATAAGTAAATATGAGTATAAAGTTTTGATTTATCAATTTTATTTATTTTTTAGATATTTTTTTCGATTTTATAAGCATGTTTTTAGCTTTCTGGTCATGTGGTCCGTTAGATTTTAATCAAAGAGCAATCATTCGTCAAGGAAGCCTCCATTTCATTTAAAAAGGAGAGGAAAACTTTTTAACACACACAAAGTTATACAATGCAGCCAACATGGGATCGGTCATGTGGTTTTAGAATTAAATATAATTTTTACACTTCTATGGAATTGAAAGCTCTGACATTTCCTTTGCGTGCTTGTAGAGCCTGGACGTAGCGTGCACATGCTACACGCTGGATTTGGAGGTGGGGCCCACTACTTCTAAACCGCGTGCATCTCAGAGTGTTGCACGTAAATCATTTTTGTTATGCATGCTGATGCTAATTTTTCTAGTAGTGTTAGCTATGCCACATCAACTTCATCTCAACCATTGATTTTGTTTCTTTCTCTTCATTTATCTTAATCAAATGACTCAATTTATTTTTTTATTAAAGAGATAATATCATGATGTACCTAAAGAACAATTTAAGACTCAAAATATTTGCAACTCTTTGTATTCTTTTATATAAATTGAGATGTAACAAAAAATATGTTAAGTTGAATATTTATCTAATAAAATATATTTTTAAAAAATATATATTTTTTTAATATTTGTTAATTTATGTAACATAGAAAATATATATTTATTTTTTCGGGGCGAAGGCTGATTCATAGCTTTAGTATATTGACCTATGTGATGAACACTTCAATTAGCAACAAGTTGGTTAATTAACTTTAGACAATTATGTATGCATAGGTCAAGTCTTTTATTAAAATTAATTAATTGACAATGTTTTTTCTTGTTCTAAACAACAGATTCGTGGCTTCCTATATTATATATATATATATATATATATACGGCAGAATTTGTAATGCCATGCATGTTACTGACTAGCTACATGCATGTGCCTGCATATACACGGTTAGAAATTTTGAAATATATGATTCTTACGAAGAAATATATATATAGTCAATTGTAAATACTTAACATTTTGTGTGACGTGACGCACATGATTAATGCTTCTTACGAAGAAATATATAGTCAAACCAAGTGAATTAAAGCAATAGATTAAGTGAGTTAATTAAAAGATGGATGTATTAAAATTAACTAATCATAGTTAGTTAGATTTATTTAGTTTTAAACCACATGATCTAGTAGGAAACAAACTAATTAAAAAAATCATTAAATTTTATATGCAGTATGTTTATTGTGAATATATATAAGATCAACAGTTTTGATTTGAATTTTAAATATAAAAGTTTGAAATATAAATTAAAAAGTAAGTTTCTAGGTGTGACATACAAAATGTATGGCATTAAAACACTCCTCAAAGTGCGAACAATATTAATTGTTTTACTAAAAACAAAAAACAATATTAATTACCATTATTTCAAATATATATTTTTTTAAGTGGACTAGAGGTCCACCATTTTCCCTTACTTTAATTTTAGGGAATCAAACAAAGTCATTACAATCTAAATAATTGAGATCGAGCAAGCATCAGCATTGATTTTTGGGACTTTTGAATTGAGTATCAAATAAGGCTGATACTTTCTGATAGATAGCACATTACTAATTATGTGGAGGGAATCGAATAAGCTGTTATCCTAATTTTGGATAACAGGGCCCTCTTATCTTAATTAATCGTGGCCGTTTGATCGAAATAAACGGATCAGATTTATTTAGAAAAATCCTTTCCCCCTTCAAAAACTGTACTTTTGAATCAATCTGAAATTCTGAACCGTTTCATTTTGATCTGATGGTCCAGATTGGAATAACAGGATCCTGTTATCCATCATGTTATCCCTAAGAATGATAGCAAATACGGACTCACGTGGGAGGATCTGTTGAACTATCAACTATGTACTTTAGATGACTACTTAATTAGATATACGTACTCTTATATATACTAGTAAAGAGGCGCTCATGCGTTGTTTTGGGCTGAAATTGTTATTTCTTATAATAAATTTTTAAGATAATATGTATGGGCCTTATATTAAGAAAATTGGTATGAGCCTTAAATTTTTAATAGGCTGAGACATTAACATCAACGGACATTAACGTAAATCAACGGTTCTAAATTTTAATCTATCCAAAAAAATGATCAACGGCTCAGGTTTCTTATCTGGGAAAGATAGTCATTTCATGTTATTTTTTCCAATATGATTTTATATATAGTAATGATATATATGGAAAACATGTAGAGCCCACCTATAAAGTAAGCCACCCATCCCCACCACTCTCTCACAATCTGACACACCTACGTGCACTCATGTGCTCACAATGGCATAAATGTTTACTGAAAACCATAGTATATATGTTTACTAGAAAATGATATATGTCGATCAGCAAGATATAAATGCTTACTAAAAAATAATGTATGTTCATAAAAAATATGGTGAACTGGCGGATAGGTAAAAGCGGTGGTCGCTATCTACGACTCATATATCTCAACTACTGATCATCAGCATTCTCTCATAATTCCGCTTCAGAATATTCACGAAAGTGCCATGGAGATATTTTCAGGGATTTTATTGCTTAACAGTACTACTCATTATTAGAATGCTCCAAATTAAGCTCAGGATTCCGACAAAGGTTAGGACCATGTATGTATACCTAATCACAGTATTAATACATACATATATACATGACTGACTGACTGACTTGCGCTATAACCAGGCACTAGCTACTAGCTACCACATATTGCAAATGGGTATACCCATATCCAAAACAACAGTAAATTAAAAGGTCTGGGGATGAAGATATGAAACTAGAAAAAGGCTAAAGAATAAGATTAATACCTACTAGCATCCATAGGAAAACTATTTATATATAACGTCCATAGGTTACATTCAGGATGTGTTCATTACATTTTGAGGTATATATATCTGTTATATTCTTTGTATGTCTATGGACGTATGGACAACTTTTCAATGGAAGCAAGATGTTTCTCAAGGCTAATTAATTAAACTGCAACAATTACTCTCCTACTGTTAACGTTGTAAACATTCCGGCCCCCTAAACTATTTATTGGCCTTTTGAGTTCTAGAAATAAAAACTCACTGCCCCTGTTGTTTTGTTTCCCGTGCATGAATTAAAATAAAAAAAAAAACCAGAGAAAATATTCTAATTAGCGTTAAATTAGAAGGTGTTGCTAGCTTCTCTTGCAAAGATTATTTTATTTTCATGCAATTCCTATGACCCAAAATGCAACATAAAAAATGCATTGATAAAAACACATATCCTCCCGAAAGCATATTTAAATATAGTAAATTATAGAATTTAGCTTGAAGTAAATATCTTAGAATCATTATTTATTTGGCTTAATTTTGGGTGTACCCATCAAAACTTGCTTAATTGCCAATATCCCCATCAACCCACTCTAATATCTTATATCCCCATTAAAATTTAACTTTATTGTTATTATCCCCTTTATTTATAAAAATACACTGTTAATGTATGATAAATATCGAAATTACACTTTTACCCTCCACTTAAATTGGAGATGTTCTTTTTAAATATAACTCCTTGTTCATACCATATGCTGGCAAAAGAACAAGCTGTAGAAAGAAAATCACGCAGCCACCGCCCATTTTGCCAATACCTTAAGAAAATGCCAATTTAGTGAGGACATGGGAAGAATCTCATTTGCTGAAAATTCGGATGAATTAAAGATGGAGATACAAGCTGATTGAATAACAACAACAGAATATTATCATTTAATCTAGCGATAGTATCATTAGGCGCCCATCATTTATCGATGCATAAATCAAACGTATTAAACAAATTGAACCAAAGCTGCAATATAATAACATTATTCATCTTTATCTGCTTTGAAAGGATAATAATCAGAGTATTTATCCTCGTCAGCTCAATGAGAGGAAGTAGTGACGAGGATAAATACTCGTCCTCAATGAAAAGTCTATTGTCAGATTGCCAGCATATCAGCAAGGGCTTCTATAGTTCTATTTAGAAAGGACGTCTCCAATTTAAATTGAGGGTAAAAATGTAATTTCAATGATTTACAATACATTAATAGCGGATTTTATAAATGAAAGGGGATAATAGAAAGAAAAGTTAAATTTTAATGGGGATATAGGATATTAGAGTATGATGATGGGGATATTGGCAATTAAGCAAGTTTTGATGGGTACACCAAAAATTAAGCCTATTTATTTAATCATGATAAAAAATGATTGGTAAGTTGATCAGACTATGAAAAGCTGGCCCAATAGGAAAGGGTTTAGCAAGTTGAAATAAATAATAAAAAGGCATAGCTTAAATAGAAGGCCTAGGCCCATTTCTGTACAGTCATATTCTACTACAATAATGTTGACATGAAATCACAGTTTGTGCACAGTGCGACGGATTAAATTATTAATAAACAACACAGTATTAATTGAGAGTCTATAATATTAGAGAAATTCTTATTGTCCTCTTAAATGTCCCCCACCAAAATTCTATTAAGATTCTACTTTAAGATTCAGATTCCCACTAATTACACATTTATTTTGACTCTAAAGATCGGGTCTCATCATTTAATAGTCAAATTTTTTGTATTATAAGATTATGGTAAATAATTGTCTGTGCAAATATGGTGTTCATACATATCCTTCTGGGTGTTCATACCTATCACAATGAGGTGTTCATAGTCGACGTAATTGGTATTCATACCTACGCAACGAAGATTATGCGTGGGTCATCCAAGATTTCAAGTTCTAGTGAATGATTTTGTTAGGACTGGTCAAAGATTCTACGTTCTAGTGAATAACCGTCCGCTGCAATTTGAGTGTTTAAACAATGTATTATTCGGTGTTTATATCTATTACATTGAGTTTTCATACCTTATATACAAGAAGATATACTGTTGGAGGACATTTAAGAGGGATTTTTTTTAGACATTTAGCATACCCCATAATATTATACCAGTACAAAGTTCAAATACCATTTTCTGGAACGAAAAAAGTTATATTCAAATATAAGAAAAAAAAATTATTATCTTTTTTATAAGTAGTATGTACATACATCAATATTTTGTTAATATTTATGAGCTATTACCTAAAATTCAAAATAAATACTTAGAATATTCTAAAAATGAAAAAAATTTGTATTCCCCAATATTTTCATATAAAGAATTTATTGAGCACCATAAATCATGACTTTGGACATGATAACATAAATTTTGAGACGTTAGCATTTCGACCCGAAATACTAACGTTAGTATAATAATAGTCTAGCTCCCTACACATATATGTTTATAATATTAAACTTTGTTACTTAATATCTATATGCATATATAGAGCTAGACTATTATATTAACGTTAATTAGCATTTTCGGACAGAAATGCTAACGCCTCAAAATTTACGTTATGGTATCCGAAATCACGATTTATGGTGCTCAATTAATTGTTTATATGAAAATATTGGGGAGTATAAATTTTTTTCATTTTTAGAGTTTTCTAAGCATTTATTTGAATTTTTGAAAGTAGCACGTACAGACATCAATATTTTATTAATATTCATGAGTTCTTTTCTAAAATTCAAAATAAATACTTAGAAAACTCTAAAAATGAAAAATTTTTTATTTCTCAATATTTTCATATTAAGAATTTACTAGGCATCATAAATCATGATTTCGGTTATGATAACATAAATTTTGAGACGTTAGCAATTCGGCCCAAAATGCTAACGTTAGTATAATAATAGTCTTAGCTCCCTACACATATATGTTTATAAAATTAAACTTTGTTACTTAATATCTCTATATATAGATAGAGTATATATTGTAGTTGGCAAAGAGTTAACTAAATTTAACAAAAATAATGCAATAGCTAGCTAGATATTTTGACAAGGAGGCCCAGGAGTCCAGGACGCATCATCTTTCTAACAAAATATTCTGCCATTTGTTTGTCCGTTATAATCAGGCCACATGGTGACATAGAGTGTGGTGTCAGTGGGTCTTTGACTCTTTGCCTTGGGCTCTTCTTTTTGGAATAGCTCAAGAATATACTTTATTCATTTTAAAAAAAACACACACATACACACACAAACATATTAATGGTGACTTAATTAATTATATGAGTGTGCTTACCAAAGCCGAAGAATCAAAGACAATATATATATTATATATATTGGATCCTTTAATAAAAAAAAAAACGGTTTATGAATGCTTATCAAGTTTTCATAATAAATTCATATTAGGATCTTGGATCCTTTATTAATCTTTTTAGTTAACAGATTCGTTTATAGTCCTGACAAGAAGGGTTTAGAATGAAGAACTGGGGCAGTACCTTGTACCATTCATGAATGTGTTTGTAAATTGTAGAGTAAGAAGGTTACTACAAGAATAGTACATTAATTAGGGTTAGTGACTGAAAATATTATAAACTCAGTGGTTACTCGAAAAAATATAAAAAATAGAGCTAAATTGTTACTATATATTTGGACTAGTAGAAATGTTGCTTGGATAATATCTTAAGAATGTGGGTTTTCTTAAATATATATATATATATATATATATATATATATATATATATATATATAACTAGATGTGTAATGATTATGGATATATACCAGATGTTATATAACTAGAGCAAATATATCATGAGCTTAACCTCCAAAAATCTATCAAATCACCTCCAAATTTCGATTTATATGGCTCAATAAATTCTTTATATCAAAACCTTACGAGATACAAAATTTTCCCCATTTTTGAAAATTTTTAAGAATTTGTTTTAGATTTTTCAAAAATGACTATACAATATTAATAAAATAATCAAGTTTTATGTATCACTTTTAAAAAATCTTAAACAAAAGTAATGGAGGTTGTTATCAACAAAAGTAATGCCATACATATATGTCAGAAAAGTGTATGGATTTATATATACTTGATGTACAGCCGACATTTGGGGCAATGGTATTTAACATATAACAACTTGAAATATTCTACTTTTTATATATGGACAATTTTTTCAATTTTTTGGTGTTGTGTTCATGTCACAACCCCAAAAATGCTGGACGATAGTCGTTTTTGTTAGTATACTATTGCCCAAAGATTCCAAAAGGAGACTGACATAATTAAGTAGAGAACATGATATCGAAAGGGACCAACATATGTCATGATGAATATATACCAAAATGATAAACAAGAACAATTAATTAAGAGAAATTATCTCTGTCCCCCTTAATTTTCCCCTTATCTATTCCCTAAGCTAAATTCGTAATATTTTCTCTTTCTTTCTCATGCCCTCATAAATTTTGAGTGAACTTTTTTATTCTTTATTTTTCTATTGTATAGGTATAAGTCTTCTGTTCAGTTAAGAACGTGAATCGCAATTGGTAAAAGTGATTTTTTTTATTTAAAAACGAATTTTTAACTAAAAATGTATTGGGGGATGGATAAGGAGGATTTTTAAGGGGGTCAATTATATATATCACCTCCCTTAATTAAACCTACTCAATTACTCATTACCTACTCTCCTGAATCGTGATTTTTTTTTTTTTTTTTTACATATATGCATGCTTACGCAAATGAAGTTGATTAAATTTCCAAATATAGTAATCAGCATATATGAGTCATGAGTGGTGGAGAGCGACGCTACAATATATTATATATAAGTTTGTTCTCACTCGTAATCGTGGTGCACAAATTCCTAACAAAAGCAACTTGAAATAAATTTATTTGAGCAATATATATACATTTGGATGTATTATTTAAGAAAGATAATAATTGAGCTAGGCTAATATAAAAAAGTTTATATTTTCGATAGGCTCAAATTATATTTTATTACGTCCAAAATTTTAAAATATAGTTTCCAATAAATTCATCATATATATGAAAACACTTGAGGATAGAAGAATTTTTTATATTTGAAGTTTTCTGAATATTTATTTTAGATTTTCTAAATGCTTCTAAAATATTAATAAAATAGTATTTTTTTTCCATATGAATTGTACAAAACCCGAAACAAATACTAAAAAACTTCAAAAATATATAATTTTGATATATTTCTTGGTATTTTAATATATACGATAAATTTATTGGGAACTATAAATCAAAATTTTGAATGTGGCAATTAATATATAATTAATTTGAATCGTTTACAATATTTTCATATTAAATTATTAATCTAACTCAACATAATTTATCTTGCGATTACATATATACATATGGTTCTCATTCCTAGTGTAACACACTATCCTTGTGTTTGGCAAGTGTAGTAAAAGTGTTATAGTGGTGTAGTAAGTGATTTACGGCGATTTAAGTCACCAAATGCAAGATTTAAGATGTAGTAAGTTAATGCAATTGTATAGATATAGTAAACTAAATCACCAACATTTCACATCTTTTACACATTCTACCCACTTTATTTCATCTATTTACTTTACTATTACCAAACACCACTGATTTAAGATGATTTAGTGTTTTACTCCACTTTAATTTACTACGCTGGCCAAATGGCCAAATGTAGGGTATATATTAGCTAGTGTCCGGCATTCTTTAGAAAAACCTTGCATGATTTAGGTCGTGACACGTAGTTATCTTATTAATTAATTACTTTATGGCAACGTACGTGTGGCCCCAATAAATATCAATGACACTTTTGTGTGTATATATATATATTCAATCACGTGACCATGGCAACAGAGAGGAAACAATACTTTTGTATGTGTTGTGGCTTGGTGATATTACATGCGCCTCTCCTGCTATCTGTATATATATATTTTGTATTGTTTTATCTTTAAATTATCATGCAGCTTGTAGCTATAGAACGGTCGGGACCATTATATGAGGACCGCCACAAAAAAAAAAAAAAAAAAAAAAAAAAAAAAAAAAAAAAAATCACTTAAGTTATAATGTTACTCTCTTAGCTCCCGTTTGACAGGAACTCACATCACCTGGGGTACCCAGCTGCAAGGATTTCATATCCTCTGTGGCGCTGCACTGTGTGGGGCAGGATGTGAACCGTTAGATCATCTCGAGATTTGTGCCGACTTGAATCTCAAGATGATCTAACGTTTTACATCTTGCACTACACAATGCAGTGCTACAAAGGATAAGCACTCCAAGTGCAAGGATTTCATATCCTCTGTGTCGCTGCACTGTGGGACAGTATATAGACCGTTAGATCATCTTGAGATTTGTGCCAACTCGAATCTAGAGATGATCTAATGTTTCACATCCTGCACTACACAATGCAGCGCTACAGAGGATGAGCACTCAGGTGCAAGGGGCAATGCCCTCCTAAAAAGTTACGGGCGAGAATCTCGATACTGCCTAAAGTGATGATTGCTATAGTATTAAGTATTAACTGACCATTTTTTACTACTCTACTCCGGACCATTCCAAAGAATGCGGACTCGTTTGGCAGCTGGATAAGCAAGAAATTAGATTATGTATCACCTCTATCTCTATTCAACAATCAGAAATTTTTGGGAGTTAAGAAGAGACATTTGTTTCTCTCTTAAAAGTTATCCCAACAACTTATCACTCCAATTTACCTGTGATAACTCTATATATCTGTCTTTTTATCTATTTCTTTTGACAAAAATATCCATAACATGAGTTATCCAAGTCATATGACTATTGCATGAAATTTTGCCATATGACTTTTTCATGAAATTTTATATACATAATGCATACATTTGACATGTAATTAATTTACATCTATAGTTGAATTTTAAATACAATATTTTGTTTTTAGTTTTTATATTGTAGCAAATTTTAAATTAAGACCATCGAAGAAACCATCATTACGCTAACAAATCGCAAGAGGCATACTGTAGTATTTTTCTGTTATACATAAAAGTTTTTCAATATTTTTACCGTTTTGTAAAAAATAT